>VCAZ01000053.1:1797068-1854568 GCA_005784505.1 Bagarius yarrelli
GGCAGCGTAACCCATTACAAATGAGCAATTTGTCCTTTTCCGCATACTTGAATTGATAGACAGCTCTTATTGCCAAGTGACTGACGCAGACAAATGACACAGACATTCACTAATGGATTTTTCTGTTAAAATTATATTACAAAATAATGCTATACTCACATCACTACACTTTTTCTGGCAATTTGGCCGACACCCTTATCCAGAGCGACTTACATTTATCACCTTTCCTTCTTTGATCACGTGTACACATGTGTACACATTTGTGTACACATATTTTAATATTCTAACTCTTACTGGGGCAAGTGAGTATCCCCAATTCACCTATAAACATGGTTTTGGTCGCTGAGAGTGGAGCAAGCACACAAATAGTTTAATTATGTCACTCACGTGGCTCCGCCTCTTTTAGGTCCTCACTGCTGCCTCTTTTTATGGACGAAGAGGAAGACATCCTATTCACCTGGGTGTGTCTGTTCTGCTCATCCACCACTTTTAATTAAAGAAGGCGGGATGTAAGTAAGAGTCAGAGTCCCCGGTGGGCATATATACTGTATATATATATATTGGTTAATTTATGACTTTTTTATGCTATATATACACATTTATAGTCAATTTATAGCTTCTGTAATATATATTATAATGCACATGTCAAGGAAAGGACTTCTTATAAGCATCGTAATAATTTCACCCAACAAGGTTAATATATTTAAGTGTGCATAAATAAAACAATCATCATGCATAAATAATCAGGTTTGCGTAAGCAGAGAGCTGACCTTTCTCCGCCTGCTCTATGATCTGCCGCAGTGCTTTCTTCAGACTGTTAGCTCTCAGCATCAGCTGCTCTTTGGATCTGAAGGGTCTGGGGACACTGGGGGCATCTGAGCTACTTGACTCGCTTTCCTGCTCTGGAGACTGAGAGCCGGCAGGCACGAGCTCAGCATCAGCCTCCTCACTCAGTGCCTGAACCAAAGAGTCCAGCTTTTCATTCAGCATAGCACACTGAGGAGGCACACAGGGTTAGGAGACAGGTGAGGATGGGAAAATGTCATCGGTGTCGTATATAAGCATAAGTAGGTATATAAAACATGAGAACACACACACACACACACAGTGCATGATTTAATATTTCAGAATAATGCATTAAAGACAACTGAGTCATCCATGTGAACTGCAGCCTGCTGTACTGAGCCTCAACCCACTAATGTCAAATACACTAAAACAAGCTTTACAAAACACACACTGTTAAACCACCCCTACACACATCCACTTCAAATCCACCCAACCGCCTATACACACACCTTTTTAGCCATCACATCAGCCTCCTCCTTGTTTTCGGTGGCCTTCTCATAGGCTTTTCCAACCTCAGCTACAAACTCATTAACTGTCCCACACAAAAACCTACACACACACACACACAGCATTATTCATTGTAGAGGTGTAGGAAGATATAATGCAAAGGAATGTTCATTTAACATGTTTGGTAAAACACAGGAGGAAAATTTGTTAAAAATGTTTGCTTACAGCTGCTTTTGATAAGAACACTTTCTTTAGTACAGAGAAACTGAAAGGCATTTATTCTCATCAGACACAGTAGAGACGGTATACCTGACCAGCAGAAGAATCTCATTACTGCTGACATTAGATAATGACGTGAGCAGGTGACTAAAGTGTCACGCATTAGCTGATATAACTCGATTAACCACTGCTCGTTGTGTTCTTTAAGCGAGACTGAACGTGTCTTAAACAGTGAATCCTTCATGACACACAGATGCACTTACTTAGCAGAGGATATGACATCACTGTGTTTGTCTGAGTCCAAGATTTTTGTCAGGTGAGAGGCCACAGAGTCAGCATAATGAGTAATCTGAAAAAAAACCAAACCCTAATTAAACACCAATTAATCACAATATTCACAACTTATTTTTATATATATACTGCTCAAAAAAATAAAGGGAACACTTAAACAACACAATGTAACTCCAAGTCAATCACACTTCTGTGAAATCAAACTGCCCACTTAGGAAGCAACACTGATTGACAATCAATTTCACATGCTGTTGTGCAAATGGGATAGACAACAGGTGGAAATTATAGGCAATTAGCAAGACACCCCCAATAAAGGAGTGGGTCTGCAGGTGGTGACCACAGACCACTTCTCAGTTCCTATGCTTTCTGGCTGGTGCTTTCACTCTAGTGGTAGCATGAGACGGAGTCTACAACCCACACAAGTGGCTCAGGTAGTGCAGCTTATCCAGGATGGCACATCAATGCGAGCTGTGGCAAGAACGTTTGCTGTGTCTGTCAGCGTAGTGTCCAGAGCATGGAGGCGCTACCAGGAGACAGGCCAGTACATCAGGAGACGTGGAGGAGGCCGTAGGAGGGCAACAACCCAGCAGCAGGACCGCTACCTCCCGCCTTTGTGCAAGGAGGAACAGGAGGAGCACTGCCAGAGCCCTGCAAAAATGACCTCCAGCAGGCCACAAATGTGCATGTGTCTGCTCAAACGGTCAGAAACAGACTCCATGAGGGTGGTACGAGGGCCCGACGTCCACAGGTGGGGGTTGTGCTTACAGCCCAACACAGCCCACAGGTTCACACTGAGCACATGTGACAGACGTGACAGAGTCTGGAGACGCCGTGGAGAACGTTCTGCTGCCTGCAACATCCTCCAGCATGACCGGTTTGGCAGTGGGTCAGTAATGGTGTGGGGTGGCATTTCTTTGGAGGGCCGCACAGCCCTCCATAAGCTCGCCAGAGGTAGCCTGACTGCCATTAGGTACCGAGATGAGATCCTCAGACCCCTTGTGAGACCATATGCCGGTGCGGTTGCCCCTGGGTTCCTCCTAATGCAAGACAATGCTAGACCTCATGTGGCTGGAGTGTGTCAGCAGTTCCTGCAAGACGAAGGCATTGATGCTATGGACTGGTCCGCCCGTTCCCCAGACCTGAATCCAATTGAGCACATCTGGGACATCATGTCTCGCTCCATCCACCAATGCCACGTTGCACCACACACACTGTCCAGGAGTTGGTGGATGCTTTCTTAGTCCAGGTCTGGGAGGAGATCCCTCAGGAGACCATCCGTCACCTCATCAGGAGCATGCCCAGGCGTTGTAGGGAGGTCATTCAGGCACGTGGAGGCCACACACACACTACTGAGCCTCATTTTGACTTGTTTTAAGGACATTTACATCAAAGTTGGATCAGCCTGAAGTGTGTTTTTCCACTTCAATTTTGAGTGTGACTCTAAATCCAGACCTCCATGGGTTCAACTATTCATCTACATTCAACTATGTAAAGAACAAAGTATTTAATAAGAATATTTTATTCATTCAGATCTAGGATGTGTTATTTTAGTGTTCCCTTTATTTTTTTTTTTGAGCAGTGTATATATATACTATATATCTATATATCTATATATATCTATATCTATCTATCTATCTATCTATCTATCTATCTATCTATCTATATATATATATATATATATATATATATATATATATAATATATATATATATATAGATGAGACAGACAGACAGACAGACAGACAAACAGAGAGACAGACAGATAGACAAACAGATAGAAAGATAGATAGATAGATAGACAGATAGATAGATAGATACCTGGAGTGGAGAGTCCAGCGTGTCGTCCTCTTTAACAATTGCAGGAGCAGATTTAGTGGGAACTTCATATGTCATTATACTCCATCTAATGAAACAACACACAGAAACACAGTAAAATAACTCTACTCTTTGTCCTAGCACAAACAGCTCGGGTTAAAATGTACCCTAATCTCTGCTGAAATATTTATATATATAAATATGTTTATATAAGTACGGAAAATAATATATCCTAAATCCTGTTTTCAGCGTTCCATCAATATTCTGGAGCACCTATACAACACAGGGTCACCAGGGGCGCCTGAAGCCTATCCTAATGGGGTCAGGGTCCAAGACAGGGGTTTCCAGCCAATGAGGTGCCACACACATTCACACACTAGGATTAATTTCCCAATGTTCGCCCATGTACAAAATGCATGGCCCTCCACTGTGTTCTAGTAAATACATATATATATTTATATGTGTGTGTGTGTGTGTACCTGTCCAACATCTTGGTGGTAGCTCTTTCCAGTTTCTCCAGGATCTGAAGCAATTGAGCATCATCATCACATAAACCCCCCCAACCCAAAACCCGTGCAAGATCATTTCCTGTGCCCAGAGGAAGCACACCCAACTGGCACTGCAAACACACACACACACACACACACACACACACATACACGCACAGTTGACAGTGAAGAACCTTTTTATAACTGCAATTAACTAACATAATTACTTGCTAATTATTTCAAACCTGCTTGTGCAGTCCGAGTTTATCTAGTTCAGACAGAACCCAACCGACGCTACCATCACCACCGCATACCAGGATCCGAAATGTCACAAACTTCTGAAACAGACGGAGTCTACACACACACACACACACACACACACACATACACACACACACATACCCAAGATTAGCTTAAAGTCTAAAGTTAAAGTTTTTTGAAATTAGACCTGCAGTCTTACCCCAGCTGTGGTCCTCCATTCATCAGATCAAAGACCTGCGCTGGGTTGAGCAGCTGTTTGAACTTGCGTAGGAACTTCACTCCCTGATTATCACCGCTCTTACTGTTCACCAGCACCAGCAGAGGACTGGAGCAGGACGGACTGGTGGCTTTCCAAAAACCTGCACAGACACATGCACAAGCTGCATGACATTCAGATATTTAACACGCAGATCTAAAAAAGTCTGTACAGGATCTGTAAAAAAATAAAGAATGTTAGGCGTGATGGGCAGCCTTTACATGAAAATTTAATAAACTCAAAGAAGAAGAAGAAAGCGGAATTGGTAGCTAATTGACTAAGATTTTGGCTTGTCGACTGGAACATTGTGGGTTCAATTCCCAGGACCACCAACTGCTTAGCTGGATAAATGAGATAAATGTAAACAGATGAGGGCGCCTGCCAAAATGCCACAAATGTAAAAAAGAAAACAAATTAAAGTAGAAAATTACTAGGGTCATGCCACGATGAGCAAATATTCAATTAACCCTTGTTTCGTATAAATAAGAGGCTAAAAATAAATATGTAAATTCACTATTTTATCTACAGCTTCAGCTATTATGTTAAATAATATTTATAGTGTATAAAAACAAAGCACTATTATGCTAATTTTATAACATTATAGGGTTAATTTGCTCATATTACATTTTTATTACACAAGCCACATTAAATCCCTACATGTTAAATGTCCTTTACTGCTGCTTTAAATATTAACGGTGATTTTCGCTAAAGTAATTGTTAAATGAAGTGTCAAATGAATCAGTGAGGATTTATCAGATTCAATGGTTCAGGTTTTGCAGGTTTTCCGTTCTGGATGGAAACATAAGATGCTGCTGCTGCTGCTGTTGTCAGGCAACACTTACCATCTGAATCGATGCTGTTAAGAGCTGTGGGAGGAATAATGGACACTTTACACTGACCCAGAGGACACACCTTCCCCAACTGCTCCTTACAGCTACTGTGCACCTGGAAACACACACACACACACACACACACACACACACACACACCATTACAGTAACATAAATATAACAATCTACGCATCTCTATCTATCTATCTATCTATCTATCTATCTATCTATCTATCTATCTATCTATCTATCTGTCTCTCTGTCTGTCTGGCTATTGTTATTTCTAATTATATACATGATTCTGTTTATCTATCTATCTATCTGTCTGTCTGGCTCTGGCTGGCTGGCTGGCTGGCTGGCTGGCTGGCTATTGTTATTTTTAATTATATACATGATTCTATCTATCTATCTATCTATCTATCTATCTATCTATCTATCTATCTATCTATCTATTTGTCTGTCTATCTATCTCTCTGTCTCTCTGTCTGTCTGTCTGTCCATCTATCTCCTAATCTGTCCTAATCTGTTAAACATATAAAACTGTTGCAAAAGGTAAAAATATTTGTAAAAATATTTGTTAGAAAAAATGAGACAGATTCATGTTAAAAGTATTATTAATATAGTCTTTAGTATCCGGGCTGGTTAACCCACGTTCCTTAGGTAACTTAGTTCCTCCAACCCACTGCTAACTAACTGGTTCAGTCAGTCAGTAGCTGGAAGATACCATTTCAGGTGAGGGTGGAGTAAGGGAAACACCTGGTGATTGGTAAACATCCAAACAAGTGGAATAATGTAACCTAAGGAATATGAGTTACCCAGTCCTGTTTATTACCCTAATTATTTCTATCCTTTAGCAATCGGAGTTTCACTTCTCAAAAATGTTGTGTGTTAAATCATTTCCAGAACACTTACGATAGCTTTGCACCAGAGACAGCGCCAATCCTGCAGCCTGCGCACACTGCCGCATGTCCGATCACACACCACGCACTTAGCACTGACCGGCAGGTTGCCCTCCAGCCACTGGTGAGGCATGGACACCTACACACACACACACACACACACACACCATTTATTACCCGTTTACCACTAAATGTATAATGTTTTATAAATTTATAATGTATTTTGAGAGATAAATTCACCCCATCTTCCACCTCGATGATGTCATTTCCTATGGAAGCCAGAGTGGTCCACTTACAGTTATTGGTGGATCGAACAGCACAGCGTTTGTGTGCTTTAAACTTGCACACTGTGACACAAAAAGTATGAAATGGTGAGAAATGACTAGAATAAAAGCACATAATGAGTGTAGTTGTGTTGCTGTTGAACTGTTTGTGTTGTTGGTTACCAATAGTTGTTTTTGTGTTTACCTTCGCAGGACAGGCCGTGAGAGGTGACTCCGGGCAGCGCCTCCCGACAAACGTTGCAGAATGTAGGGCGAGCATGAGAGCATGCATACCAATTGTGCATCCCGGAGAAGTGCTCCATGTTAAACTGGCTGGCCTGAGATTACACACAACACACACTTCATCACAACTCACTGACAAATATAGTCTGTTAAAAAAAAAAAGCAGCATCTGTGTGCATTTACTGTGAGTAAATGGGTGTCTTCTAAAGAATGTTAACATGGTTAAGTTCAAAGGTCAAAGCACCTCATACGTCTCCCATTTTTGGACAGACTTTAGAGCGGTGATCCAATCTTCCATTTCTTTTCTGCTTTCCGCACATAGCATCAGCTTACGGAAAGGAGTGATCACCTGAAGACAAGGAGAGAGTGTGAGACAGTGTAAAAGACATGTAAATGTAAAAAGTTGGAAAGTAGTGTATAATAGTGTAGTGTATTCTTTAAAGCTGTACACTCTCTTTAAAACTGTACACTCTCCGTAAAGCTGTGTGTACTCTCCGTAAAGCTGTGTGTACTCTCCGTAAAGCTGTACACTCTCTGTAAAACTGTACACTCTCTGTAAAGCTGTACACTCTCTGTAAAACTGTACACTCTCCGTAAAGCTGTATGTACTCTCTGTAAAGCTGTGTGTACTCTCCGTAAAGCTGTACACTCTCTGTAAAACTGTACACTCTCCGTAAAGCTGTACACTCTCTGTAAAGCTGTACACTCTCTGTAAAACTGTACACTCTCTGTAAAGCTGTGTGTACTCGCTGTATAGCTGTGCGTATTCATTGTAAAAGTGTGTACTTTGTAAAGCTGTCTTTACTCTGTAAAGCTCTGTATTCACTGTAAAGCTGTGTACTGTATACTCTGTAAAGCGTGTGTATTGTATACTCACTGTAATGCTTTGTGTATTACTGTAAAGCTGTGTACGTATACTCACTGTAAAGCTGTGTACTGTATAGTCTGTAAAGCTGTGTACGTATACTCACTGTAAAGCTGTGTACGTATACTCACTGTAAAGCTGTGTACTGTATAGTCTGTAAAGCTGTGTATTGTATACTCACTGTAAAGCTTCATGTATTCACTGTAAAGCTGTGGTACTGTATACTCTGTAAAGCTGTGTATTGTATACTTACTGTAAAGCTTCGTATATTTACCTGTGTACCGTAAAGCTGTGTACTGTATACTCTGTAAAGCTGTGTATTGTATACTCACTGTAATGCTTTGTATATTTACTGTAAAGCTGTGTACTGTGTACTCACTGTAAAGCTGTGGTACTGTATACTCTGTAAAGCTGTGTATTGTATACTCACTGTAATGCTTTGTGTATTTACTGTAAAGCTGTGTACTGTATACTCACTGTAAAGCTGTGTACTGTATACTCTGTAAAGCTGTGTATTGTATACTTACTGTAAAGCTTCGTATATTTACCGTAAAGCTGTGTACTGTATGTACTCTGTAAAGCTGTGTATTGTATATACTCTGTACTGTAAAGCTGTGTACTGTATAGTCTGTAAAGCTGTGTACGTATACTCACTGTAAAGCTGTGTACGTATACTCACTGTAAAGCTGTGTACTGTATAGTCTGTAAAAACTGTGTATTGTATACTTACTGTAAAGCTTCGTATATTTACCGTAAAGCTGTGTACGTATACTCTGTAAAGCTGTGTACGTATACTCACTGTAAAGCTGTGTACTGTATAGTCTGTAAAGCTGTGTACGTATACTCACTGTAAAGCTGTGTATAATCTGTGTGAAGATGTGCGTATTTGGTGTAAACCTGTGTACTGTATATTCTCTGTAAAGCCATATGTACTCTCTGTAAACTAACTGTAAAGATGTGTACTGTATACTCTCTGTAAAGCTGTGTATACTCTCTATAAAGCTGTGTATACTCTCTATAAAGCTGTGTATACTCTCTATAAAGCTGTGTATACTCTGTAAAGATGTGTGCTTTCACTGTAAGGCTGTGTACTGTATAGTCTTTGTAAATCCTTGTGTACTCTCTGTAAAGCTGTGTGTACTTACTGTAAAGCTGTTGTTGATGTTCTTGGTGCTTGTCTCAGCCACACTGGCATCAGAAAGGTCGACCTCATCGAATATAAGGGACTAGAACAAAAAAAAAAAGCAGGTTATAAAACAAGGTCAGACAAACTAAGTGCCATTAAGATAAGAGTTATTGCTGCTATTACCTTTGAGTCCTTGGCATAGTATAGAGTCCTGCCTCTTAGTTTGAAGTACCTCCTCTTCCATCTCTGAAAGGAGCTGGTCTGCTTTAACAGGGTGCCCTCCTTAACGCTCTTCTGCAGGAAGTAGGAGAACGTTTGTGAAGACAGACTAACTTCTGTGTAAGAAATGTCTAAATAACATGCCCTAAAGATATATTTATTAAAATTCCACAGCAGCCCAGACAAGAAATGTCTAGTGCAGACACTATGATTTGTCCTGTGCCTATTTTTAACACTAAAGTAACATGATCAGTTTAAAGAAAAAATGTGTCCTAAGTCACTTGGCAATCCTTTAGCTATGGACAAATTTCACCCTGCCAGAACACAACGTTCTAGATAAGGCATGTCATGTTATTAACACAAAATAAATGTATTAATTATCCCTAACATGGATAAAGGATATTAAAAAGTCGGATGAGTTCCTGTGTGTTTGTGACTGAACATGCAGCTCTTTTGTTTTGCTAATCACACTCGATTTGACTTTGGACTGCACCTCTATGGACCCAACACAACAATTAATACTGTCGCATTAGTAAGGGGAAGTGGTAGCACAGTAATTAAGATATTGGACTGCTAATTGGAAGATCCGGGTTTGATTCTCAGCACCACCAAATTACCACTTGGTGGCTGGGCCTCTAAGCAAGGCCCTTAACCCCCAATTGCTCAAGTTGTATAAGAAGATGTTATTAATGTTAGTCGCTGTGAATAAGGACGTCTGACAAAATGCCATAAATGTAAATTGGTAGATAAGTTTAAGGACATCTGTAGTTATTGGTATTTCTAGAAAAAAATGAATATTGTAAAAAAAATGTCCATGTCTTTAAAAGAGTTAATATAAAATGTTCAACTATTGATCTGCAATGTATTTTAGACAAAAGGCATGCATTGTGACACACACACACACACACAAACACACACACGACGTTAGGCGATGACTCAGACTCCTGGAAGTGACGTACTGTCTTTTCACTTCCTTGCCCTGTCCTTCTCTTTGCTTTCCCTCTGCGTCCTCATTCCCGTCTCTCTACTCGTTTCCGTTTAAATTTTCAACCTTTTCTCCCTCCTTCTAACCCACCCGCTGTATTCTCTCTGTCTCCTTTGATCCCCAATGTCATTTACTGTGCTGAATCTTACAATCCTACCTAATCCAACAAAGTCTGTTCGAGCGTCATTGCCTCAGCAGTCCTGATGACGTAAATGAAAGATCGCAGTGGGACATGTTGGAAAATTGAATTGTGTGTGTGAGTGAGGGGTGAGTGTAGGAGAAAAGATGTAGACATCGGGTGCTGTTATAGACCCTTTTTAGGAGTGCTTTAGCCTCCGTCTGTCATTTCATTTCCTCTAAAAGTATTACCTATCAAACTACTAAAATTTATTGAAAGTGTAATTTTTACTTAGTAAAATAAATAAAATAACTAAGAAATGCAATACATGTAGACACGCGTGGCAACCCTTTTGCTGCATGTCAGCCGGAGGAAGGAGACGATGTTGCTACAGGTAGTAGTTTGAATTAGGATGCAAATGCAGTTTTAATTAAAATAACAAAAAAAATAATCAACCTTTAAAAAAACACAAAAATGTAAAACTAAACTTAACACAGATAGAACTGCCCTGACATAAAATGGAACATGAACATGACCATAAACTTGACTAATAAACATGACATGAGATAACATAACCCTAGACATCGACTGTGACACACAACAAACCAAGAAAAAAACCCCCAGTGAAACACAGGGGTATAAATACAAAACCTTATGGGGTAGACAATCAACTAAACGCGAAACACCTGAACACATTGAGAAACACATGACCAAACAAACCAATGAAAACAAGACACATGGACAAGAAGAAGTGCATGACAGAAAGACCAGGAAGGAAACAAAGCATAAACAAGAACTTGACTAGGATTAATTTAGCTAGCTAGCACGGCACAGCATATTTTAGCTTACAGATGCATATTTTAGCTTACAGATGTTTAGCTTGCAGTAATAAATTTATCATGTACATTATCTAACAAAATTACCATCTCAGATTAGCTATCCATATTCGGAGCCCAGCACAGGACGAATTCTCCATATTGGAGTTAATAATCATCATCAGGCGTTACAAACTGAAGCAATCAAGGTTTTTGTTGTTTGTCCTTAAATGATACATTTCTTAAATACTATAAAGTCTATATTTTTTTGCATCTAGTTAGCTAACAGTAATGCAGGTCGATGATAATAATGAGACTAGTAGTGAGGACTACACCCCCTTTGAGGATGAAATCGTAGAACCGCTCTTGGAAGTCATCACCATAATCTGCAGTCGGTCACAACTAGCAGGACTTGAAATGCTTAGCGCACAGCATAAACAGCCAGCATCAGTGTGAAGCTTAAGCTGTACCCTCTCAATCCATCTTTCATGGCAAGACGCCTTTATGAGCGCAAACTTAATGAGCTTGAGAGGCCAGTGAACAACCGAAAATGATGAACAATTTTAAAAACAGTAATGAGAAAATAAACAGAGAAAGCAAAATACGTCCCGGAAGAATAAAACACAAAGACAAACCAGGAAACCAATCAAAATCATCAGATTAGCACCGCTTTATTAAACGGCTTTAGCAGAAGACATCGTACAAATCACAAACAGGCAAAGAAACAAGAAATTTATATCCTAGGATTTTAAAGAAAATATTTAGATGTAACCCTATTTGTAATCTTTAACATTTCCATAAGTATCTGTAATTTAATTATACATTTACAAACTGTAAGCAATTACTGCTACATTTATTTCGTAATTAAATTACATAACGCCATTACATTTAACTAGTTACTCTCCAACACTGGTTGTAAACCATTAAAACCTACAATAGTTTACAAACCCGCATATCTGTAATTAATCTATTGGTATCTCTAAATTCCTCACTAATTTCTATTTATATCTTAATCCGGTTTGTGTCGTTTTACCACCACTTAAATGCTAACTAGCCAACATAGCTAAAATATTTTCATTGGTCCTTTGCAACACAGTTACTTTAAAACAGACCATTTTATAATTTTGTCTGTTATAACCCTAAAAAAAGATAAAAAACAGTTAAAAGACATTTTTTTTTAATATTTAGTACCGCACACAGGGTAAAAATAGGTTTGCCCAAATGTATCACGCACACTGTAATAAAGCAAGTCTGTACTGGGGGAGGAAATGCTTAAGGGATGCTTAAAGCACGGGGAAAACATGCAAACTCCATGCAAACAGGGCAGAGACAGGATTCCAACCCTCCATTCTTTTCAATGAACATTTTTAACAATGAACATCGCTTCCTACAGAATGCAGTAACAGTGAAAAAGTGTAAAATTGTCCCTAATGAGCAAGACGGAGGCGACTGTGGCAAGGAAAGTAGAAGAAAACCTTAAGAGGAACCAAACTCATGAGGGAACCCATCGTCAACTGGGTGACACCGCATGCTTTTTAATAACAGTGTATGTTATTGGTGATCAAATGGAAGATAAACTGTAGCATTGGGTCAGTGGAGCAGAGTGAGTACCAGGCCATCCTCAAAGCTCTTCGAAGTTCCTCGAGGAGAGAGAGAGAGAGATAGAGAGAGATGGATTATTAAGTGTAATGTTGTTGCTTTGCCAAATACAAAAAGGGAAATACGCAAACCACTGAGCTACCGCGCCTCCGTCAAAACCTGCTTTTCTAAAACATAATAATAGTAATTTGCATAATTTCTGGGACAAAAATTACTGGTACTGTAATATGTTTTTTTTGGTGGCTTAGGTATTATGGGTGTGCCTGCCTCCCTTTTGCCCGACCCTCTAATTAAACTAAAGCTACACCATTGACATTATGTAATATGTCATTAAAAAAAAAAACAACCTTACTTCAATTCCTCAATTCCATCACCTGCACCTGCACCTGCCAGGGTTATAATGTAACAGTCGGCTATAAAATGTCTATTGTGTCACAACTACCCTGATCAATGCACCTTATGCAAAATGCCACAAAGCAATCATTTAAGGATCGCTCTCTGATAGCTCCATGTCAGCTAATCACTCTTATCTGTCAGTTACCGTGGTAACACCAATGGGCTGTCTGCAAACACAGTCGCCAGTTGTTTAATCAGTGGACTTGGGTAAAGGTGGGGCAAACCTGCAGGCAAAAATCCTACTAAACACAGACTTATGTTGGGTGTAAAGTCAGATATGTACACTATACTATGGCCAAAAGATTATGGACACAGACACACACACACACGTTACATTTACAGCATTTGGCAGACGCTCTTTTCCAGAACGACTCACATTTATCTCTTTATACAACTGAGCAATTGGGGGTTAAGGGCCTTGCTCAAGAGCAAGACCCAAACTCTGTCCCAGCATGACAGTGTCCCTGCGCACCAAACCCCTAAGCACCATGTAGACATGTGTCCAATGGATGTATAGGACAACGAGGCTAAATTCTGGCAAAAAAGCACCAAGGTAATCTAAAGTTTCTGTAAGCATAATCAATTAGCATTTAGATATTGGCTGGCTAAAAAGCTCCTGCAGTCTGAATCAAACCCCTGATGTTCCTGGTCCAAGTTTGCCTGTGATGGATTTATTATTCAACTATAATTCAGCTGTACTAAAACGTTGGTTCAATGGACTTGCAGGAGGTTAAACAAATGATCCTTTGACTGGATTGCAGTTTAAGAATCTTCTCATGCTGCATATCATTGAGATCCGTGACTGTGCCATAACTTACATGACTCCTGATGCTGTTAAACACTGAGCTCATGCTGATATGCAGAGACACTGAGCTTATGTTAAAGAGTCTGGACACTAAATCACAAACATTTCTTTTAGATTCCTTTAACATGTTTTTGCTCTGGACAATCAGTTCCACTTCCCTCTATAGCTTTGGGCTAGGCTTAGTATTAGACATACTGTTCACTGGAATGACATTTGGCATTGAGAAGAAGTTACTTAATAACTGAATACAATGCTGTGAGCTGAAACAACTATCCAACATTTACACCTTCACTAATGCACTGGAAGGGATATTAGCATGGTAGCTATTCAAACACCAGTCACGAAAAATGTACAAACTAGCGGCGGGTGGTGCAAAAATACTTTTAAGCGTTCAAACAAGCTAAAAAATCAAACTATTGATAGTGCAGGATGGTGCATATATCCGATGGTAATGATGCGTTATTACTGTTAGCTGAAATACTTGAAACGGTAAAATTAACCATTGAGGAATGCAAGAAAAGTCGAGTTCAATGTGAGTTTATTATCCGTAATTAAGTAATTAAGGTAATCGTTTAAATGATTCAGCATTTTTTTATCCATTAAAGTTAGAAATGAAGACAGTAATACTAATGTTGTCCACTGGAGGTAGACAAGGGCAACCATAAAAGGCATGACTTTCATCGCAATAGTCCAATCACATGAGGCCAAACAATATAAAAACAATATTAATTCGATCTGTGTCGCAAGTTGGTGCACCCTAAAAGAAAATTTTAACAGGACAACTAAAGCTCACACTCCAATCACATGCTTTTCGAAAGTTTATGGACCTACATAAACACTTGTTTGTCCGGCACCCCATCACACAAACAAAATATTGAAAGTTGTATTAAAGTACACTTTTTTTTTACATAAAAAAATTATGACAAGGGATTGGAAAGGATTTAGTTATTAATTAAATATATAATTATATTTAACTTCTTGTTAACATGGTAAGTAGCTTTCTTTACAGTAAGTGGGAGTGGGAGGCACCCCGTACTGACAGACCGTCACTGGTTTAAACCCAATTCTAATTGAATCTTTCACCGGAAGAACCTATCTAATGTTTAATGGTGTTTCTCAGTAGATGAATGACCAGATGAACGTATTTGATTCCAAACGACAGCTTCAGCAATCAGTCTTACATTGGTAATTAAATCTTGATTAAATTTTGGTGTAAATCTGATACTAGAAATAGAAGTATAACAGAAAAAGGGCTGAGCAAGTTAACTCATTGTTATCATGTTAAGTGGTGGCTAATGGTTAAGGATGTTGGACTACCAACCTGAAGATTGTGGGTTCAATTCCCAGCTCCACCAAGGCACCACTGTGGGCCCTCAACCCCCAGTTGCTCAGTTGTATAAGTGAGATAAATGTAAGTCGCTCTGGATAAGGGCGTCTGCCAAATGCTGTAAATTATTCATTTATCTTCTATATCTGCCTTATTCCCTAATTCGGGGTCACGGGGATGTGCTGCAGCCTATCCCAGCTGTCTCTGAAAGGGCGAAAGGCAGTCGCCAGTCTATCACAGGGCCACACACACTCACACTCAGAGTTTAGAATCATCAATCAATATAACCCTACATTCCTTGTGGAAAATAGAGGAGTTAGGATAATTTAGGGTTAAAGAAATAAATGGTTAAGGGAATAAAGAGTTAAGGGAATTAAAAAGTTAACACATTACCTAATTAATACCAACAATTATTTCATTATTCATTAACACAGTTTTATTATTATTATTACTTTATTATTATTATTAATGTATTATTATTATTATTATTATTATTGTTATTTTTTAAAAGCCTGTTGCTAACTAGCTTTGAATACACATACAGACAAACCATGGACCACAGAAGGGGTCGGACTGGAATAGGAATCATCAAGCGTCTCAACCGATAAGAGCATTTGGGGTGGGCCTAACACTGCTACAGCGCTCACAAGAACACAGAAATGAAGAAAATGTTCAAACTTTTAAATAGACATTATCATTTTTAATGCTGAGTTCTGATAAAAAAAGAAAATTGTTTCTGATGGTATCTAAATATTTACAAAGAAAAAAAACCCCCCCACAAAAGTTCTACGCCCTATCAGTGGCTTTGCTTTTATATTTACAATATTTAATACTATTCATATTCATATTAGAGATTTATAAGAAATATTTCAACTGCTACTATGTTAAAACACCTGTTTTTGCACTATTGTTCATAAAGCAGAGTTTTTAAAATACAAATAATTTTAAATTCCGTATTGAATTTTGCACATAACGATGCGATTAATCATGTGAAAATCATGTGATTAATCACGATTAAAGGATTAAATTGTTGCCCAGCACTAAATAGAGCTATACGTATTTATCCCATTAAATTTTTAAACGTTTTCAATTCAAAGACCTGATTTCTCAGCGAGGATTCTCAGTATTGCCATGATATCATATCTCCTGGAATTTGAAGCTACAGCCAATACAATTAAACAAATTGTCCATCATTATACATCGTCAGTGTCTTTGTCAGCCGTAAAATAAGCTAACGAGGTCATTACATCCCTAACTAACTCTCTCTGTAAAAAGTAAAGTCTTAAGGGCTGATACTGATTTAATTCCCAGCCAGCTGCCGAGGACGAGAATCTGCAAACGTCTGCAATTGAATTTAACAGCGGAGTCTGAGTCTGGGCAAGACACTTCCACACACGTTTATCTTTAGCAGGCACTTTTATCATGGTTAGGGTTGTGATAAAAATACACCCTGGATGAGATGCGAGCAATTACCGCTCACCACAAATGCACATGCTCAAAAACAGCATCTTATATGAGGCTGACCTGAGGAGAATGATTACAGAATAATGGGGCAGTTAATAAAGCTGCAATGCCAAACATCTAATCAGTAGCTGGCACAAGACCTGATCAATGCTAATCCTGCTCCAGTGCTAATCCACTTGATCCAGCAGTCAGAGCTAATAGAGCCATGCTTTTAATTCTTTGTGGCGTTTCCTGTAAGTTGTACAGCAAATCCAGCTAAAGGATTCTGTGCAACGGTTCTAGTTTACACTTCACCCCAATGCCCTTCCTGAAGGAATTCATTTTAATAATGTTTGAGTTGCAGTATTTACTTTGAGATAAAACTATTATATAAAAAGTACATGAAAATATATATCTGGTTCAAACAAGTAGCCCAGTTTTGCATAACACATGACATTTAAAAAGTAAACATAATTTGAAAACACAATGGAATCAAGCTGAAACACGTTTGAATCACAAAGAAACACAACGGAATATAGCTGAAACACAGGCGAATCAAGCCAAAACTATGGAATCAAGCCAAAAACAATAGAATCAAACCCAAACACAATGGAATCAAGCTGAAACACAATGGAATGTAGCCGAGACACAACAAAATCAAGCCGAAACACAAGCAAATCAAGCAAAAACACAATAGAATCAAGCCAAATTTGGTATTGTTGTGTTTCGGGTTGATTCTATTGTGTTTTGGCTCGATTGTGGTGTGTTTCGGGTTGATTCCATTGTGTTTTGGCTTGACTGTGGTGTGTTACGTCTTGACTACATTGTATTGTAAACTTTGCTTTTTAATCTCATTGTTTTGTGCACTACTGTGCCACCGCAGGGCAATAATTATTAATTAAAGACTTAAATCTATAGCTTAAAATACATCCAAAATCAATAAAAGCTATTAAAAAGAAATACAAGGTGTAGGTTGACCTACACATTGTCTAAAAATGGATGTCTTTACTAATAACAAAGAGAATAAAGAAGTATATAGTGTATCGGGAGGATCCGGAGTACCTGCTCAGTTAAACTTGGATTTCCTGTTCCTGTTCTTTGCACCTAACCTTCTAACTTCTAACTTCTTTTATTGGCAACACTATGTGAACAGCATAGCGGACCAACCAGTTTGCTGGAAACTGCACCCAACCAAACAGAAGTTACATCATAGATAAGCAGTTTTTAAAAAGAGGTGCTGGTAACATGAACCTTTACTTCAATACTGTGTAGTTAACAAAGGACATGGTGCCTGGACTGTGGGGACAAGTGTTAAACACTAGTTCTTTTTGCTCTGGATTGGTAATAGGTGTTTAGTCTGTTTGAATGGACTGTCCACCAAGTTCCAGTGGACGTTTAAGTCGAGTCATGGTAACTATATATAGCTGGTGCAGTAAACAATGAAATAAGATCATGGTTCCATTAGGGAGACACCCGTATTCAAAGCAACTTCCATTCACCCTATTACAAGTGAGCAGAATTAAGGTCCTTCAGAAGGACGCAGCAGTGAAGGCTTGCTACATAAAAACAGGGAAACTGCAGTGCATCGAGGGTTTAAAGTAAGCTATCACAATTCAAGTGCATGTGTGCTGTAGGAACGGTATAAATATATGACCAAATATATGACCAATAAAGACTAATAGGATAAACTTGATTGGTAGATCATTAGTTACAGTGGTAGCTTAGCGGCTAAAGTCCTAAGTCTGCATGGCAGTCAATGTAGCATCCTCGAACAAAACTATCCTTTGTAGCATTTAAACATAGATTTTGACTTAGTTATGAAAATATATATTCAACTTTATTGTGCAAGGTACGTGTGCAGAGCCAATGAAATGCATTTTTTGCATATCCCATCTTAGTAAGTTGGGGGTCAGGGCACAGGGTCAGCTATGATACAGCGCCCCTGGAGCAGGAAGGGTTAAGGGTCTTGCTCATAGGCCCAACGGTGGTTGAGTTGCCGGTGGTGGGGCTTGAACCCAGGTGTTTCTGGTCTTTGGATCAGCATGGATCAGCCATGACTGCCCCTGAAAATGTCTGACAAATGAAAGAAATGTGCATCTTTTTGGTTCAGGAGTAAATGACAGGATGCTCCTTTTAGCCATTGAAGCCTGTCTGTTGTATCGAAATGTGTTAATGTGCGTCGTTATGTTGTCTCGCTGTTTATTTATTTATTTTCCAAAGGTAAACTCATTGCAATTTTTTATAGTCCTTTACGAATGATGTCACAGGGTAAGATCTCAGTGGTCCTAATGTCAGAATCTGTAAATATTAGCTATAAACGGTAGCGATTATTGATATGGACTACCAATTTTATAGTGTAAACTTAAGGGAAATTTCCTAACACATTCTGTCCTTTTCCCTAAAAAATAGTGACATCAAAAGTGTTTCTATATAAGTTGGTTTGAAGTTGTCACGCATTGCAAAATTGCATCATCGGGTTCGGAGCTTCTATTGGTTCTTGGTTAGACGGTCGTCATTGTGGACGTCACATGCAGGTAAATGTCTGCATTCTTCTACCACTGCCAGAATTTTATCAGAGGAAAGGAAACAATTCATGGCTTGTTGGTGAACATGTCCAACTAGCAATCAAAGATTTTTAGCATAAACTTGTAAGAATGGATTTTCAATATTTGTCTCAGACAACCAAATCCTGGCCAAATCACAAAATGAAAGCACTCTGTGTGTGTTGTGATTACTGAATTCCTTACGAGGACACAGCACTTCAGATTACCAAGCTGATCCGATCTGAAATCAGTGATGGTACAGACCTACAGGACTTCATTTATCACTGTCAGGTAGGGGGCACTGAATTTTTGACCCTAGCAGTAACTCTGTTAATCACGTGTGGGTGTGTGTATAAGTGTTTGTGTGTATGTGTATACGTGTGGGTATGTGTGTGTGTGTAAGAGAGAGAGAAGACAATTAGAGAAAAAGAGAGCAAAAGAGAGAGAGAGAGAGAGAGAGAGAGGAGAAAGGGAAAGAGAGAGACAGAGAGGAGAGAAAGCAAGGAAAGAGAGAGAGTGGAGAAAGAGAAAGAGAGAGACAGAGAGGTGGAGAGAGCGAGAGAGAGAAAGAGAGCGAGAGAGAGGAGAAAGGGAAAGAGAGAAAGACAGAGAGATGGAGAGAGCGAGAGAGAGAAAAAGAGAGAGAGAGAGAGAGAGAGAGAGAGAGAGGAAGAAAACACAAACAACAAAGCGAGAAAAAAGAAAAGAGAGAGAAAAAGAGAGATAGAGAGAGAGAGAGATAGAGAGAAAGAGAGAGAGAGAGATAGATAATAAAGAATAAGATAAACACATTAGTAATTGTGCCTGTGATAGGTGCTGACAGGGATGTGTGTGTGTGTGTGTGTGTGTGTGTGTATTGCTTTCGGTCCACATGGGCTTTTCATTAATGCTGCTATAATCAAATCTGAGCTGAGGAAGAGATCTGCCAACTTTGATAACCAATAAACACACTCATTAACCAAATACTTACACACACACACACACACACACCACAAACACAAGTCGTATAATTTTCTCAGCAGCTACCGTTAATCTTACTCAGATCAGCAGTAAAGAAACTGTATATAAATAAAATCCTTTACTTAGACTAAGAAACATCAAATTGCTGTATAACTGTAGAGAACTGCTCACACACACACACACAAAACTTTATCAGCAACTAGGCTCTACAGAGACAAACATACACAAACATCTCCAGCGTCCCGTTCTAACCTGTGTGTTCTTGTCAATGTCTTTTTCTATGGTGGAGCGAACAGTGTTGCCAGAGCAGCGCTCCAAAAAATCCTCCTCACTGAGTCGGCCCTGGTCTCCGTGAACGCCTCTAAGACACTGGAAAGGCAACGGCAAACAACACACACCGCCTGGACACAGCCACGCCATGGACATGTTCTAACCTTCTGAACCCACACACTCACACGTTGCTCTTCCGAACACACACACCCTTTTTAGAAGAAACTATTCCTCTTCCAGGTGAGTAAGTAAACTTCAGGGTTGTTCTCTTACCTGGGACCGCCCTCTGAGTCGTGGAGACACACACACGGGCGTGAAAATGAAAAGACTATAAATACACACAGATGAACAGGTTTTGCAAGACCTGAAAGGAACCCTCTTAGAAGCAGAAAGACTGCTATTGGTTCTTGACCGCTTACATTGACAACCCAGACAGGAGATGATTATAGGCATGACGATGCAATTATAAGAGCTTAACAAAAGAAATACAAGTTATAATTAGTCTTTTTATGCTCCTGACCACAAACTTTTGGGAGGTGGAATTCGAACAGCTCATATCTGATGTGGGATTTGATCAAGCAAAAAGCATTGTGCTGTAAAGAGGAAGTAAAATAGTTCCACCAGTGAGATTAGGAGTGAGGACAATAACATTTTTGATGACATCATCAGGGGGAAAGTTCTCTTGTGATGCAATCGATGTACACGATTTGAACATTGTTATATTTGTAAAACCACAAACTTCTTATAAACATCAAAGATCAGATTTTGGTAGATCTGATTAGATCAGATACACAGATACTTTTTTTTCCAAAATGGCTGCATGTAAAAACTGTAATTTCCTTATTCCCATTTGCATTTCTGTCATTTGACAGACGCCCGTATCCAGAGCCACTTACATTCTTTTTCTAATTTCTTTATTCATCTGGACACTTGAAGATTAAGGGCCATGCTTAGGGGCCCAGCAGTGGCAGCATGGTGGTGGTCTTCTGATCAGCGGTCCAGCACCTTAGCTACCACTACCTCCCTTATAAGACTTACATTTGAATAGATTACACATTTAGTTAGTAATAGTAGAAAGTCCGGACTCCATAGCAGCTTTTATTGGCCGAATTATTGGATGGCTGACTGACATGTTATGTATATTAATTAGTTCACCTGCATATCACAAACTTTAACAAAAGCAAAATAAGCAGCTGCTAAGGCGCACATGAAATGTACTGAAATGATTGTTTTTTATGTTTTTTAGGATATATGATGTCCATGAACAATAGTAATTATACAGAAATGCAATATTGTATGAAAAAAAACAACAACAATGTTACCGGTATGCCGGACGCATAGAAGGGTAAAAACATTGGTATGATGTAAGCATCACAGCTACAACAAATAAAAATTAATTATGATTATGTTAAATTTACAGTGCACAAATAATCAAGGGTTAACAATAATTAGTTATATTGGTGGCACCGAGGGCCCACTAAAGGCTTGGCTGGGCCTGCAAGTAGAATCCAACCAATCAAAATGACTTATTATTTCACTAGAGTGAAATCTGAGGCTGACACTAACTAGCGTTAAGAAGCGTCTTACGCTGCAATGCTATTTTAAGTTTTATTAATGTTTTTTAATAAATACTGCTGTTATGTCTAGGACAGCAAGTCCTTCTCTGCTGCCTAAACACTATCTGAACCATTGACCCCATTTACAACCTAAATTCTAATATTTGTTCTATTAAATTGTATTCATTTATTCCCAACAGTTTATTCTCTTCATTTCGTAGCGTTTCTCTTGCCGCACTGCTTCCAGTATGTGTATGTGGGACTGTTTCTTTAACCAATCAGATTTCAGATTCATCTCTCAGGGCCCGCTAGCTGGGCCACAATAACGTCAGCATTCTGCACATATTAAAATTTCATTTTTAGGGCGGACGTTCCCAGAGAAGCTAGACATCGTGTGGAGATTTTCGCTAACTAGCTAACGAAGCTAACTAGCTCGTCTCAGCCCAGGATTAAATTTGTTCGCCACTTCCAGACCGGTGCCAACAAGAAGCTTAATTAGTTTGGGTACCACTGATAAGTCCCCACTAAAGGCCACTGGTAAATGTAATTTTATTTTGGTAAACTGTTTTATACTTTTGTATTTCTGTGAAATGTTTAATGAAAAAGTGCCAAACAAATAAAAGAGAAATGAATTGCATTGAGGAGTAATTTCTGAAATTTAGTCTGATCTGCTATTAGACTTTGAATGATTATTGCTGGATAGATCACAATCCTATACAAAACAATTTCGAAACGTCTACTCACCCAAATCTATAAAAGGTGTTTCACACCTAGTCCACTCACACCTCTGTTCACTCACTACTGCTTTACGATGCCTGATTTACACACAGACTAAAGAGGATTTAAGGATTGTAAGGATTTACAAAAAATACCTTTGTTAATCACACGTTTGGTCATTAAAAAAGTTCTGTGAAGAATTTCTAGGCCTTCAGCTGAAGTGTATCCTACAGTCTGGGGTGTGTGCTTGGCCTTGGATAACAGATTTGATTGAGATGTTTAAGCAACTGGAAGGACATAATAGGAAAGAACAAAGGGCTGAGTGAGCACAAGGACACACACACACACACACACACACACACACAAGAATAGTCTGATCTTCTGCGTCTGCTTTCTGCTTGGTCTTGTCTGCTCCTGTCAGGATATGACTGAAACTAATAACCCAGTCTAAACACACACACACACACACACACACACACACACACACACACACACACACACACACACACACACACACACACACACACACACACACACACAAATCTAAGGACAAAAAAGAAACCAGGAATATAATAATTATCCTATACATTAAACAAATATATATTTTAAATATGTTTTAAGATATATTTCAAAATGGCTTAGTGGTTAGCGCTGTTGCCTCACAGCAAGATGGTTTCAGGTTCGTATCCCCTGCAGGGTTTATATTTTAATATTTACCTTTTTGCTTATGTTAAGAGCGTCTGCCAAAGTGCAGAAGACGAAGACATCCACATTTTCATGGACTAAGAATACCATAAATACCAGACTAAAAATAAATACAGGAGGAAATACAGTCGAAAGAAAATTAAATTTTTTTTTCTTTTTTAAATAGGGTTAATTTTATTTTTTTTTAAAAATGGTATGTTTTTAGACCTTGTTTAAAGGCAGCTCGTGTCTCAGCTCTTTAATCATTTGGCAAAAGTTTATTCCACCATCTTGGTGTTATAACAAAGAAGAATCTTGATCTTGATTTTGCTTAAGCACGTAATTCAAGGAAATGTTTTATTTTCTTCACCCACTACTGTTACATCCAGCCAGCTGCCTGTTTCTTTGCATTATTTATTAACAATACTTTGATATTACTCCAAAAACCATAGCAGAAACTATAAAGGGGGAAAAACTTTCTGCTAGTGTACATCTCTCTGTCAGCCACTAGGGGACAGCAGGAGCAGTCAGCATGGAGAATCAGAGAATGCTGCAGTCATTTATATCTGCTTTTTCTGGATGAGCTCCACTGCACATCCATACACACACCTCACACACATACACACCACATACATACCAAAACAGGCTCAAATATTAGGGTTAAATA
Source organism: Bagarius yarrelli (assembly GCA_005784505.1). NCBI lineage: Eukaryota > Metazoa > Chordata > Actinopteri > Siluriformes > Sisoridae > Bagarius > Bagarius yarrelli. Next base: position 1,821,021 of record VCAZ01000053.1, read on the forward strand.
GAGTATAATGGTGGTACATATATACAAGCACACACACACGCTCAGTCACAAATGACATGGCGCAGAGCTCCATGACAGCCTGATGGCTTGCAGGGTTGTCATAGCAACAGGCCAAGTTCCTCTTGACTGGGCACTGTCAAAGATGAACCTGCCAACACTCACAAAAACACACACACACACACACACACACACAAACACCCACGGTCTGATTCAAACACTCAACCCAGCAGTAAAGAGGCGGTATGTCACTTCCTGAATGGGCATAAAATATCTGTGCATGGCAGCGCCCAGGACCATATGGGGCTTAGCAGGTTAATCTCTTTCTACAGAGCCCTGTGCCTGCACACACACACACACACACACACGCCCAGACTATATATATATCTCTCGTCTCATAACACTGTGTGACTGATCAACTTCATTATATGATTTTTTTTTTTTTATTAACCCCATTTTACTGTTTTTCTTTAATACGTCAATTCGGTCTCGCATGATGCAGTTGGACGGGCCGGAACTATTTCGGAACTTACTACTTTTTCTATATAGGAATCGCTAGAGGAATTTACAGACGTGCGAACCAGTCAAAATAATATAAATAAATAAAAGCTTTTAATGTAACCTTTGAAGAAAGTGACAGAAAAAGAAAGAAAAAAGTGGCTCGAAAAGCTGCGTCTGGGGTCGGGTGAGGCAGATTCAGGTAATGCTCGTGTATGCAGTGACCACTTTGTCAAAGTTAAGTTAATGTAGATTACACATTCTGTCTTTAAGTTTACATTGAAATTAGCTGGAAGTTAAAAGCGAGGCGGCCCCGTATATATTTCTGGTTAATTATATGTTTATTATATATTTATGTATTATTAAATTTAAAGCTATAAAATACTACACGCTACACTTAGTTTATACAAAATAAGTTACCCTGCCATGCAATTACATTGAGCTGCAATAACTTCTCAGTCTAGATTTGTGATAATTCATGCCTTTATTGGCATTTTGGTGGATCTTTGAGAGTGGTTAACCTAATAAAGTAAACCGCCATAAAGCTAACAACGAAGGGGGCACTAGCGTAGAACAATAGCTACAAAGGCAGACGAAAACCCAACAGTTGTTATTGTTGAGCTCCTGGGTACCCATACACTGAGAACAAAATGTAAGTATTCGTGTTGTTGTATGATTTAATTTCTCCTTTAGTGTGAAAGGATGTCTGGAGAATGAGGTAGTTGCTTATCTGTACTGCCTCAATGGCAGGAAAATATTTGAGATAGAATGGCGGACAATTCGCTCCTTTTTATGATGTAATGACAATGTCATTCAGACTCATTCAGAACTATTCAGCTTAAATTTTATCGCCTTATTTTACCTAATTTCTTCCCCAAATCTTAGTACTTACTTACTTGCACATTTCTTTCTCTATTTGCACATCTGGTCTGTGCTATTTAATGACCTGTACAGAGTGTTTTTGTGTTGTATTGTATTGTATTGGATGCCAGAGGCTTAACTTCTGGGCCGCCGTCTGAATTTCTTTTGTCATCAGAATCACTGGATTGCAAACAGGATATGGATAGATTCCTACTGTGATGTCATCAGGGATTTGTCTCAATTTAAGTGAAGAGCTACAAGTGACTGGGCATGAACTGATCCACCACTGAATTCCCTGGAAAATCCTATTCCAGGTTTCCGTGAGAGCCACTGAGCCATTGTAAACCAACAGTGCACATTTAATATACAAAGACAGGACAAGACAAGACAACTATAAGACACAGAGTAATACATACATCAGATGTATGTCCGCTCTAAGCTCTGACTGCATGAGATCTTTAAAAGTGAGGAAGTCTTAGGATTTAAAACAATAACAGACCGGACAATTAACTACACAACGACTCCCAGAGACTGAAACACAGGGAATATAAATACACAAAAAGAAATCAATAAACTAATGAGTAGCAAAGGAAACTTGGAGAATTATTGTGGTCAAATTTGTGTCCATGACAACATATAATGGGGCAAAGCAGCGGCGAAACTAAAGGTCCTTGAACAAAGACACAAAAAACACTGACCAGGATCCTGACAAGGATGTGCGGAATAGATGATCGTCTTCATTATTCTGTTATGCTTTTCACCTAAGTAATTAAGTATAATGTACAATCAAACGGCTCTGAACCCATCGAACGTCAATGTCAAAAATGCATGATTTATTTTTAACGTCTTCCAATCCAAAAAAAGAATTACGTCAGGTGAAGAAGATTTTCAGTGTAATAATGCATCTTTTGAATGAAGAAGGTGTGGTGGTTTCAGGTTGTATGCTGTGGCGTGGCCAGGCTTTCAAACACCTGGTCCTCAGTTCAGCCGCTTACCTCACCTTATGTACTGGGAGTTTGATTTCCAGGACCATCATCTGGGCCATCAACTAGCATTTAAAATTAATTTTAAATAAAATCCTAATCAAACCTTAAGCTGATCCCTTTTTACCCCTTCTACACGACTTTTATGATAGAATACTCTGAAATAAACTTAAAAACTAATAGAAATCAGGTGGTAACGAAACTTAAAATGACAATATTAAGAAATTCTTAATTTGGGTGTAGGTTCTAAAAGCCTACACCAGTTCCTGTGGTGCTACTTTCACCATTCTTTGGCCAACATGCCTAAATGCCAGTGTAATGTAGATAAAACATGGCTGAATGCCTCCTTATACTGACTGAATGACATCTTTCATTATTACCATAAAGAATAAAAAAAAATGAAAAAAGCTTTGCTATTTTACACCTACGACAGGTTATAATCATGGACAGGAATCATGTCTGGTAAAATTTTTCGCGCCAAATGGAGGTCTTAAGGTGGTTAATTGATCATTATGAACAGTTGTGCATGCTGATATATCGGGAAATGATTTGGGTGGCAGTAATAATGCTTATTGAGTAGAGAGTTTCTAGTCTCTTTGCACTACTGCTGCTGATTGCTTTCAGCATGCCTCATAAATCCGCCCCTGAGTTCTCCTAATCCCTAACAAACAAAGTGAGAGAGAGAAAGAGCAAAAGAGACAGAAAGAAAGGAAGAGAGAAAGAGAGAGAGAGAGAGAGAGAGAGAGAGAGAAACAGGAGCTAGAGAAATGGAGTGAGAGACACCCTAGGGCATATTTTTAAACATGTGCTGCTCCTTTGAAGCAAAAAGATGGACAGAAGGAAGGAGAGAAGCGTGATGAAGGTTAAGAACAGAGAGATTCGAATAAGAAAGGATGACATTCCACCTGCTGATCTGGTTGCACTTTTTGAAGCTGTGTCCACGATTGTAGTGCAAAGAAGCATGAACACACATGCACACGTATACACACACTTACTCTAAAAATGTTAATATAAAATGTATGAACTTTTAGAATATTTAGAGATCGGCAATATTCACAAATATTACGAATCAAAACAGATATTTAAAAAATTAGTTTATTTAAAATGAAGTTTAATAAGGAAGACATAATTTTCAGTAAAAAGTATTTTCCGTCGTTTTCGAACAAGCTTTTCTGGGTTTATACACAACAAGCTTATACATAACGCTACATTATGTGTGCAAAAAATAACGAGCCAAAAGCATTTAAGGGCAAAAGCGAATAAATAAATAAATAAATAAACACTAATAAAGCAGACTCGGCTAGCTCGGTAGTACGTCTTTAAGTAGTATTAGAAGTGCGAATGCGTTGATAGAAGCTTCGTGTCTCCATCAGGTCAATATTTCGATTTTGGTGTTTGGACTTGATATTATATAGGGGTGTGCAATAATAGTAGAAATGAGAAAACACACCTGAAACATCTGTCTTAGGAAATGTTATATTCAATTATTCATTTTTTATGAACTTAAATATTCAATACTAAACTCATAACTCAGTTTCAGTTTGATACACAGAAACACGTTTTTATTATCAAATACTTGTTATTGTTTAAGTACTCGGGGTCAACAGACCAGAGCAATGGAGAGTGTAAAAGAGGTGTCTTTTAAGAAGCGAGTCAGGAGTGATGTGTGACAGAAGAATGTCAGCTAGAATCAAGGGGAAGTTGTACAAGACAGCGGTGAGACAGCTATGATGTATGGTTTAGAGACAGTGGTGAGACCAGCTATGATGTATGGTTTAGAGACAGTGGTGAGACCAGCTATGATGTATGGTTTAGAGACAGTGGTGAGACCAGCTATGATGTATGGTTTAGAGACAGTGGTGAGACCAGCTATGATTATGGTTTAGAGACAGCGGTGAGAGACAGCTATCATGTATGGTTTAGAGACAGTGGTGAGCTACCAGCTATGATGTATGGTTTAGAGACAGTGGTGAGACCAGCTATGATATATGGTTTAGAGGACAGTGGTGAGACCAGCTATGATGTATGGTTTAGAGACAGTGCTGTCAGCTAGATGTATGGTTTTAGAGACAGTGGTGAGACCAGCTATGATGTATGGTTTAGAGACAGTGGTGAGACCAGCTATGATGTATGGTTTAGAGACAGTGGTGAGACCAGCTATGATGTATGGTTTAGAGACAGTGGTGAGACCAGCTATGATTGTATGATGATTTAGAGACAGTGGTAAGACATGTAGGCATATGATGTATGGTTTAGAGACAGTGGTGAGACCAGCTATGATGTATGGTTTAGAGACAGTGGTGAGACCAGCTATGATGTATGGTTTAGAGACAGTGGTGAGACCAGCTATGATGTATGGTTGAGAGACAGTAGTGAGAGCAGCTATGATGTGTGGTTTAGAGACAGTGGTTAGACCAGCTATGATGTATGGTTTAGAGACAGTGGCACTGAGAAAGAGACAGGTGGCAGAGCTGGAAGTAGCAGAGCTGAAGATGTTGAGGTTTTCTTTGGGAGTGACGAGGTTGAACAGGTTTAGGGAAAAAATCAGGGAAGCCAGATTGAGGTGGTTTGGACATGTACAGAGGAGGGATAGCAAATATATTGGTGGGAGGATGTTAGAAATGAAGCTACCAAATGGAAGAGAAAGACCAAAGAGGAGGTATATGAATGGGATAAATAAGGACATGAAGTTAGTGGGTGTGAGTGAGGAGGATGTAGAGAATAGGGTTAGGTGGAGACAGATCATTCGCTGTGACGACCCCTAAAAAGGGAACAGCCAAAAGGAGAAGAAGAGGACAATCAACTTGTCACTTTACAGCACCACCCAATGCATATAGGGGGTAACTGTTAGTTGTAATTTGTTTGCTCAAGTTTTATTATGGATTGTCTTTATTTTGGGCCATTAAAGCAATATAGAGAAATATGCAGATCGAATATCTGACTATTTGTGCAGACCCCTAATAATAACACCAATATTACTAAAATAAAAGACTCATTTGTATTTATTCATCATCAGAATTTCACTAAGTGAAGGATGAGCATACCAGATAGTGTCAGGTTAAAAGTAGACGGAGTTATTACTATCATCAGCTGTACTGTTACAATACAGAAGAGCAGTTTGACACAACAGCAGCTGCTGATAGTGACTGTAAGCTGTGATTTAGGGTGTGAATCAGGATCCGGCTTTCTCAGTGCTTGGGAAGGAAAAAGAAACCTGTGCACTTTTATTACACTGAATAAAAATGAGAGGGTTGCTATCTAGTGTAGAACATGTATTATATTATTGTTATTTTTATTGGAGCACAACATTTCGCTATCTGTCATACCAGGTATTTGATATGATTTTGTTTTGGGTCCTGTGATGGACTGGCGACCTGTCCAGGGTGTACTCCTCCTGCTTTTTGCCCTTTTAGAGACAGCTGGGATAGACTTCAGCAGATCCCCGTGACCCCGAGTTAGGGAATAAGCAGGTGTAGAAGATGAATGAATGAACGAATGAATAAATTGATTTTGATTTGATCAATGCGATGATTTGCGGTAGTCACCACTAAAGGCAGCAGCTAAGAAAACAACAGTGTCATTTAATGCCTTTATAATATTTACCACCAGTGGTTGTCAGTCAATACGGGATGCTGGAATGCTGGGGTGCACTCCCCCACTCCCTAGAAGAACGCTACACCCCCCACCCCCTGAAAGAACGCTAAATAACAGGTTAACAATATGTTAAATTAAAAAATAATACTATATGGACACAGTAATTTACTATTATTCATTCATTTATTTATCTTCTATACCCGCTTATTCGCTAACTCGGGGTCACAGGGATCTGCTGAAGTCTATCCCAGCCGTCTCTAAAAGGGCGAAACGCAGGAGGGGGACACCCTGGACAGGTCGCCAGTCCATCACAGTATTTTACTATTAGTTGCGTTACTTATTTTATAAATTTATAAAAATAAAAAAAAAGATTAAATTTTTAGGGGTGTGTGTGCGAGGCGCCAGACTACCGAATGCATATTTAAGACCGTAAACTTTTGAAAAGCATGTGATTCTAGTGTGTGCTGTAATTGGCTTGTTTTAAATTCACATCTCCTTCCGATTTTGTTGTTAACGAAACTATATTGTTATCTATATTTGCAGCCTCATGTGTTTAAATGTTTGGATGTCTAGTGGACAACATTAGTATTGCAGCCTTTATTTATAAATCCGATTGATAAAAATGGCCGCTTTGATTTCTTAACGACTGTTAATAAACCAACACTTATTAGCAGCAATTAATTAATTAACAATTAATTAGTAATTATTAGTTGACTTTAACATCAACATTTCAAACATTTAAGCCAGCAATAATAAAACATAATCACTATCAGAAATTTACAGCCCCCCCCCCCCCTTTTGTAGTACCAGCTGCCGCGGTTAAGTGCACTCAGTGTCACCGCTGTGCTGACAAAAAAATAAAAAGAATAAACATCTCCCAAATTATATTCCTAGTGTTGCGCCCTTGCAGCTGACTGACCCAGGAGACGGGGGTAATAAATAATGCTTAGCAACTGAAAGCCTCCAGTCAGAAAAACGATAAACATAGACGATGACTGGTATGGCTAATAAACATGTTACACACCATTACAGAAACCAAGCATCCTAAGCTGAAGTGTCGTCTCTAAGTCAGCTAAGCCCTAATGATTGACCAAATGGTAATGGCTGTAATCACTGCTTCATTGAGTTACAATAGTATTAGTGAGATTAGACGCCAATGTTGAAGTGAGGAGGTCTGCGGTATAGTTTGTGTTCCAGTTCATCCCAAAGATGTTCAGTAGGGGTGAGTCAATCTGGGTTGTATTTTGTGTAGTAAATGTAGATAACAGATGAGAGACAGTTATAAAAGAAGATTCAGGCGGGTCATCAAAATAATCAGTTCAGTCACGTCCCTTTAAGTAAAAAAAAGGGGACCAAATAGGCAACCTACAACCTACGTAACCTGCCATGTCTTAAAGTTTACATTTAGCGGTATGGATCTGTTTATAATTTCTTTGTCTTTTCCATAAGCTCCATGAAAAAAAAACCTAGACAGGGAAACAGCAGCAACCTCCCCAGCGACCCTGCCATTTTAAGAACAGGAGAGAACAAAATAATACAATAATGACAACAGAATGATATTGTTTAATTAGCTAAATTAAAGGAGGAAACAGGGAGGACGTGGGTTGCAAAGCAGCGTGCTGAGAAAGCAGAAAAGAAGCAGACGAGCTGTGTTTAAGTGAAGTGCCCTGTTTGAGATTAGCCAATTGATTGCTTGGGGCCCGATTAGCTGTTAGGGGTTGGGCTGCTTTCTCTCCCAATCAGCTGAAAGCAGGCTTGCCTATAAGGCCTGCCTGAACTGACGCAGTATACTTAAAACATATTATAACAAGTATATAACATATATATCAAGACCTGCAGTGCAAATTTGGCCTTAGACACAGTCACATACTAGATAATTGTGTATTTCCAACATGTAGGCAAACGTTTGGGAAAAACGTTTGAGGTGGATGTGCTGGTAGGGTGTCCAGAAACCTTTGGCTTTATAGTTTACAATTTATATATATATATATATATATATATATATATATATATATATATATATATATATAGTTACCTATCAAAAATGACAAATTGGAACATCTACCAGGAAATAACACAATAAAAAAGATAATTTGATAGAAACACATTGGAAATTCGAAATGCAATTAGATGATTCATCGCGATAAAGCATGACTCCAGCTAGGGAGTGTTAGACATTAATTAATTACTGTATATGCAGTGTTTGTTTACTGTGTATTGCGAATGGCTTTTGATCAGACCCATTAAACGAGAGAACAGTTACAGTTACAGTTAAATAACTAAATCTTTTTATATATAATAAAAATCTAACAGGCACTCAAATAATACATTTTGCTCTCACATTAGTTGGTAAACAAAAGAAAACAGGGTTGGTTGTGTGTGTGTGTGTGTGTGTGTGAGAGAGAGAGAGAGAGGGGAAAAGAGAGAAAAGGAGAACCTGTTACATGACTTTGACTCTGTGAAGCGAGACCCATTGTGACTTTCATTTCCCTGAGTGTAACCTGTAGACATGGAGGCTCATATAACCTGCTCCAATTCAATTACTCAAGCCCTCTCTATTCAATCTTTCTTGGTTTCAATACAGCTTGGGCTCGGCTCATATACCCTGTACATGTGTGTGTGTGCGTGTATGTGTGTGCGCCACACGGCAACAGCATTCACCTAAAGATGTTGATTTTTGGGCCTTTTAGAGCGTTGACTGTCCTGAAAGTTGATTGAATTTCTCTCTCGTCTCCATATCTGTAAAACGCCACATTTAGAGCATGAAGGATTCCTTCATCAACTACAACCCCACAGAACCTATGAATAATCTAGACTGCCACTCCAGTCAACTGACTCTTTCTGATTTTAATTTGCAACACAATGGCCAGTGTGGTAGTGTGGTAGTTAGGGTGACCACCAGCTTAAATTTCTAGCTATAAGGTTCATATAGTTTTGTTCATGTTTCATGTTTATATTGCGTTTTTGTTCTTGTCTTTTGTTTACTTCCTGTCTCGTCCATGTCTTTGTGCCCCATGTGTCTTGTTCCCATTGTTAAGTCTTGTGTGTATATAGTCCTTGTGTTTTCCTTTGTCTTGGTTGAGGATTTCGGTTGGTCCCTATTGTTGTGAGTTTGTTTCTGTCAAGTCAAGTCAAGTTTACTTAAGTTTACTCCTGTTCATGTTTGTTATTTTTTCATGGTTGTGCTAAAATAAGCTAAGCTAAGATAAGCTAAGATAGGCGTAGATATGCTAAGCTAAGTCAAGTCGAGTCAATTTTACGTAAGTTTACTCAAGTCAAGTTCATGTTTGTTGTTTTTTCATGTTTGTTTTAAGATAAGCTAAGATAGGCTAAACTAAGCTAAGTCAAGTCAAGTTCATGTTTGTTGTTTTTTCATGCTTGTGCTAAAATAAGCTAAACTAAGATAAGATAAGCAAAGCTGAGATAGGCAAGTCAAGTCAAGTTAGAATAGAAACCAAAAATAAAATAAATACAGCATGGAATTTCTATCTAAATTGGTAGAAAAAATTGGGGGGGGGGACGACATGGTGGCTCATGGTCAAGGTCTTGGACTACTAACCTGAAGATTGTAGGTTCGATTTCCAGCTCCACCAAGGCACCACCACTGGGCCCCTGAGCAAGGCCCTTAACCCCCAATTGCTTAGTTGTATAAAAGGAATAAATGTAAGTCGCTCTGGATAAAAACATCTGCCAAGTGCTGCAAATGTAAATGTTGAGCCTAGAAATAATAGACCCTGATTAGCATGTCCTAAAACCTAGCCAAAAAAACTCTGAGCGTATAATTATCGCTATTATGTGACTTTGTCCGCTAAAATGTAATCTAAAATGCTCCAATACAAAAGGTAATATAAACACTGCCAAAATCATACACGCAGATAAAAATTATAGTCTAATTTCTGGCTTATTTCTAGAAATAAATGATTAAAACTGATTTTCCAAAAGAATAACACTATTGAAAAGCAGTATAATTTTTAAAAATACATTTAGTACTGTTTTCCTGAAAAAAATAAAATAAAATAAACATAAACACACCTCTGTCAGTCTATGTGTATCGTAGAGAGCTTATAAAGTTTGTATATCTTTAAATACAATTATACTTTTTTCCATATTAGCGGATGTGTTTATTTTTGTACTAAAAGGTGTGTGCTCTGTCAGACAATAAAAAAGTGAATCAGATGGGAAAGATTAAAAAAACCCAGCAGGTGGTATTCTTGGCTGATAACAGAAGATAACAGCTTCAATCATTGACTCATATCAGTAAACACCATTATCGCCTGGAAAATCTGGTACAAACTGAAAATACACACTGGCCAGTCAATGACAAAAAGGGGTGGAAAATTTACGGTACGTTTCAGGTAATATATTTTCGGAAACTTAACTGGAATTTGAAGGAAATTTATGGAAGGTGTGGCCTCAGTTTTGCAACCCTCATGCACTTTTTAACCCTAGGAATGATTACATATATTTTAAGTTGTGGCTTAGTGGTTAAAGTGTTGGGCTGATACCAGAAGGACCGTGGTTTGATTCCCAGCACCACCAAGCCACCAATGTGGGCCCCTGAGCAAGGCCATTAACCCACAATTGTTCAGCTGTATAAGAGGAATAAATGTAAGTCGTTCTGGATAAGAACGTCTGCCAAATGCTGTAAATGTAAATGTAATAACCAATTGTGCAAATTGTGAGTATGAATTAACCGCCCCCAACTTTAATTTTTCTAAAGGAAAATGGTGGCTTAGTGGTTAAGGTGTTGGACAAAGACCGGAGTTCAATTCCCAGCACCACCAAGCAACCACCGTGGACCCTGAGCAAGGCCCTTAACCCTTAATTGCTGTAAAAGAGTTAAATGTAAGTTGCTCTGGATAAGAGCATCTGCCAAATGCTGTAAATGTAAAGGTGTTAACCAAATGTGCTAACCAGTAAACTAAAATAACCCCATTGTAGGGGTCATGTAGGTTGCCTAATCTTCCACTGTACCAATCTTTTTTTTTTTTGGGCAGGTGGTTGGGAGCGGGATTAACCGGGTGTAACTTATGCATGTGAAACTTGGAGCTCATGATCGAACCAGAGACCCTGGAGCTGTGAGTCACCCACACCACCTACTCACTAACTGCACACTTTTCATAACAGTGCTTTTTCAGACACTTGCTATTTATCTGACTAAAGATGTTATTTCTTTTCTATTTTCTTCACAATTACTTCAGCCTGAACTGCTCTTGAAGTCTGTGTGTGACAAATTAAAAAAGCAGCTGCACGTTTACACCGTATGTATGGCTATTATTTAAAACGGTTTGTGTTAATAAAATTATACAAATTGGTGTTTTCTTCCCTCAAATCTTGCCTAACATTATTCCAATCATGGACACATCATTTGGACCACCTGACCATAAAGTCTCCTTTTAGTTTACTTACTTTTATATCTCACATTTGAAATCTGGCTGCATATTGAGGAGGTTTAGGACCCCTAGGACACAAGGTAGGTCTGCCTCGAGACTCTTCTCTGTTCTGGCACCAAGATGGTGGAAAGAACCTCCCATCAATGTCAGAACAGCAGAGTCACTGCCTGTCTTGTATCCATCTTAGTAAGTTGGGGTCAGAGTGCAGGGTCATGAGCTATGAGCAGGAAGGGTTAAGGGGTCTTGTTCAAAGACCCAACAGTGGTTGGCTGTGCTTCAGGTCTTCAGATCAACAGTTGGCTGTGATGGGGCTTGAACTCAGGTCTTCCTGGTTTTAGCAACTCAGCACCTTAGCCATTTGGGCCAGCACTGTCCCCTCTTCAAGAGACGGTCTCACCTCTTTCTTAAATACCTAGCTCATGACCTTTAAAAAAAATTCATGCTGCTTTTTGCATAGTTTTTGTTGTTGTTACACCAATTTGTACCAGTATTGAGCTGTTTAATGCACTTTTATATGTCACTCTGGACAAGAGCGTCTGCTAAATGCTGTAAATGTGTATGTAAATGTCTGGCATGCTGTCTGTGCTCCAGTACATACCAAAGGTGTTCAGTGAGGGCTCTAAACAGAAAGCTCAAGTTCTTCCACTTCTATTACTATAACACGACGTGTCTTCATGAAGTTGAGGAGCTTTGTGCGGAGGGGCATTGTTGTAAACCGTATTTCATTCTTTTAGTTCTACTAAATAAAAAAATTAATGCCACAACCTACAAAAACATTCTGGACAACTGTGTGTCACACTTAAGTTGGGTTGCTGGTGAGATCCACAAACATGTGGTTTTAAAGTGTATTTAGGCCGGTTGATGAATTTATATGACTTAGATCAGGGGTGGGCAATTTCGGCCCTGGAGGGCTGGTGTCCTGCAGAGTTTAGCTCCAACCCATAATCAAACACACCTGAACCAACTAATTACGATCTCGCTAGGTTAGCTTAAAACTTAAAGGTAAGTGTGTTGAGGCAAGTTTGAGTTAAACTCTGCACGACTGAGATTGCCCACCCCTGACTTCATGACATCATCATACTGTAGTTTGTAAGTTGGTTCTTAATTAGTACATACCTTTACCTATCATTAGGTTAAAATTAAGTAGTAATTATTTATGTATTTGTGCATGTTTATTTATGTAAAATAACAGGAAATGATTGTTAACCAAAGTATTATATACGTAAATATCATTTCTGTCATGCTTATCTCTTTTATACAGCTGAGCAACTGGGGGTTAAAGGTACCACTACTCCAGGGCCCAGTAGCAGTAACTTGGCAGTGCTGGGAATCAAAACAACAACCTCCTGGTTAGGAGTCCAACACCATAACCACTGTTATCGCTACCACTGTAATGCAGCACAGCAACAATCATCTTATACGGTATTTTGTATATAAATGTAAATGGCTACATTCTCTTGGACTGCTAGTTGAAAGATCAATTTCCAGCACCACCAGGACGTCACTGTTGGGCTTCTAAGCAATGCCCTTAACCATTAGTTGCACTCTGGATACTTGTGTCTGCTGGAAATGTAAATTGTTTTTTTTTTTTTCTTTTTTCCAAACGTTTGTTCCATACATAAAAAATTCAACTCAGCTCATTAGCCATACATCTGTAGGCATTGCTAATAATGATGCCTCACCATATGATGCAATCTTTCTTAGCATAATCCGCTGTGTGTTTGATTCATGGGGGCAAACTAATAAGCAAGTGCAAAAAAAAAAAAAAATATATATATATATATATATATATATATATATATATATATATATATATATATATATATATATATATATATATATATATATCGAGTGCCATCACAACATGTGATGATCTGATCCCAATCAGCCAGGAGGTGGTTTAGCGGAGGTGTAAGAGGCCCTTTTTTCCTCCTGTCATCCGTATGAATCAACCCCACAAACACTTACCGCTCTAAAACACTGACACACTCAATACACTCAGATACACACTCAAACAGGACCCCCGCCCACTCTTTTTTTCTCCCTCACCTTCTTCATCATTATCTATCTTCTCACCATGAGGCGAGAAGCCTCCAGCATGAGGCTGAGCTGCTTTGGCTAAAAACATTTTTACGAACAGTATACAGTCTTGGTTAAGTTTGCTCGCTATCTAGGTTATACTAGGTTAGCTTAGTTAGGCTAGTTTACATTTTATTTTTATTGTTTGTCACTTACATTACATTACAGCACAGTACATTTTTTGACTGCATTTTCCGTTTTAAAGGGTTTGCGTCGTCCATTATACAGAGATCCTGGAGCAGGAAGAGGGTTAAGGGCCTTGCTTAAAGGGGCCAACAGTGGCAGCTTGGTGATGCTGAAGCTTGAACCTTGACCTTCTGATCACCAACCCAGAGCCTTAACCAACTGAACCACCATTGCTACCATTGTTAATTTTATAAGGAAATCATTAATAATTAATACTCTTATTTCTTTAGACTTTTATAAAGCTTTTTTTTTTTTATATATAGCGGTAGAAACTGCCACTGCTGTTCCAACATCAACCCCTTTCCTCAACACCAGGAAGACCAAAAAGCTCATTGTAGACGTTTATCTTATCTACATCTATGAGAATTTGTTCTGCTTTTACTCAAGCCGGAAAGACACAACAGCATCTTGACTTCATGATGAGACTAAAAAATAGTTAAAACAAGTTTCCATGGCCTTACTATTGAACAATCTATTTCTAAATAATTACTAACTTAATAATTTTCCAATCATGCACTCTGCAGCTGACATATTTCACAAATATATTTTATATATAAAGCATATAAATATATATTTTAATATATTTTCCCAGTCCCCTTAGCAGTTATATTAATAAAATGTAGCTCATTTATTTAACACATAAAACATATGTTCTTGAAATAATGTTTGCGAAACGTTCTCATAACGTTCTTAATATACTAGTCAACAATTGAAGTGGATCAAAACTCTTCATCAAAGTTGTCGTAAAACCAAAACCCTGTTCTTGTCTAAGAACAATTTGATCCACTTCTAATGTTGACTACTGTAGTTCCCAATGTTCTTGGAACCGCCTTATGATATAATGTTTTTCTCACTTGTTGGGTGTCTCCATAATGTTGAGAGAAAACGTTTTTAGTACAACATCATAACAACCATAATATAACGTTATCTTTGCTGTGTTTTGAACAGTTTTTGTGAGTTGTTACACTTTGACTGGTGATCTTATGTACCAGTATTGAGTTGTATTAACGATAAGACGCTGCTCTGGATAAGAGCGTCAGCTAAATGCTGTGAATCTAAACGTAAATAACGTTTAACCAACGTTAAGCAAAACGGACATTTTTATGTTTATTTATTATTTATGTTTCTTCTATACCTGCTTATTCCCTAATTCAGGGACACATGGATCTGCTGGAGTTATCCCCAGCAGGGGGATATCCCAGCCATCTCTGAAAGGGCAAAAGGCAGGAGGGGTACACCCTGGACAGGTCACCAGTCCATCACTGGGCCACACACACTCCTATGGGCAATTAAGAATCAACCAAACATACATGTTTTTGGACTGCAGGAGGAAACTGGAGAACCCGGAGTAAACTCACGCAGGAACCGGGAAAACATGCAAACTCCACACAGAAAGGCTCCTGCCTGGGATTTGAACCCGGGCCTCTGCTGTGAGGCACCCGTGCTAACCACGAAGCCTCTGTGCTGCCCACAGTTTTATGCTTTCCTAGCAAGTCACATTTCCAAAACCACCACATAAACCACCAAAAAAAAGATTCTCAGTACATAAACTTGATTGCTGCACAGTTTATTAAAGTAAGGAAGGTCGATATGTGGCTAATGATACACTATGCAGTATGACTAAGCGGTCATTTTGTTCGTATGGTTAAAAAATAAAATGTTTCTCACTGAAAACTTACAGTAGATGTTGCCGAAAAATAACAAGTACACTCAATATCCTAAATCTACGCTGAAAATTGGGGCTTTAATTTGTACAATACAGAGAACAAACAGGGGGCAGAATTGCACTATAGGAGTAAATAGTGAGTCGAATCAAGACATAAGCAAAATAGACCTGATTTTCACAACCAACACAGTTGGTTTTAGTTAATATTTATATTTTAGTTAATATTTGTTTTTATTTGCTCAGTTTATAGGCTTTTTCTTTATTCTCTTCATATTTTGGATGATTTTTTTCCTTCAGGCTGCTGTGCTTTGATCAGTGCTCATGTTTAGCCGACGGACCCGCATATCAGACAGAGTGAAGAGGGAAGCAGAGGGAAAGAGAGAAAAAAAAAATTAAATCAAATGAATTGAGGATTAGGTTTCAATAGAAATCTAGAGGCTCAGAGGGACGTCTCTGCTTTCCCGGCTCAGTGCACGATCTGCCATGTGAGGACACCGAGACATCTCATAGAACCGATCGAAACCATGTGTGCACGTGTTTTGTTTGGCTGTGTGTTAGAATTTATTCCTAAATTGTAACACGCAGCCATACAAAACGCTTATAACTAAAGAATAACTTGATTCTTTATTTCTTCCTTACGCACACACACACACACACACACACACACACACATCAGTACTAGAAATATTCAAATAATGTCAGAGACATTTAAATATCTGTGGCTAGTTATATGTGACTAAAAAAAACCCCCAAAATTCTAAATATAACTCTTCTCTGCATGTCTGATGCAAAACAGAACAATTTGCCAGTTAAATTTCTATTATGGAGACAGTTACAAGCTGTGACAAATGAGCAGAGAACTCTGAGCAGCCCAACTCTTTTTTACTGGGTTTAATCCAGACCCCCAAAAAATCAGGCAGATTCATTTACCCCAAATATAACTTAATAACATTTGTATCAGTTGTTTTAAATGAATTCTTTATTTCTTTTATGACTGTGATACTCTGACGTGCTGAGTTCTATTTTGGAAAGATGTGGCTGGAAAACCCATAAGTGTGTGGAAATATTTTGAATTTAACGCTTACGCAACGAACATGGATGCGGTTTAGCATAATAAACCACTCCAGTAATAGAATTAAGGGAAGTCCCAACAACTAAATCTAAATAAATGGCATAGGAGTTGAGTGGAACAATGGCTGATGAAGTGGTATGGGAACGGCAAGTAGGATGGAAAGGCTGGTGGTATTGGGAACCTGGTAGCCAACAGTAACTACAACAAGGCAAGCAGAATGGAGCGGAAAAAGCCAATTAATCAAGCGGGTCTAATATTTGCAA
This sequence comes from Bagarius yarrelli, assembly GCA_005784505.1. Classification (NCBI taxonomy): domain Eukaryota; kingdom Metazoa; phylum Chordata; class Actinopteri; order Siluriformes; family Sisoridae; genus Bagarius; species Bagarius yarrelli. The sequence continues at coordinate 1,837,613 of VCAZ01000053.1, forward strand.
TGGCTGAATTTATTCGGAAAATCATTCGCATTTACGAATAAAGTGTTTTTTTCCATTACTTGTTTGTAATGCGATACACAAAAGTGAGGAAAGCATAGAAAGTTCAAATACACAAACTAATGATGGAGAACTAATCAGCTAAGCACAAAACACCCGAGAATAAATGGTAAATGGATAACATTAGTGTGAAAGAACCAATAGCAGGACAGGGGTGGAGGACAAGAACTGCATCCGAATAAATGGATAACATAGTGAACTTAGTGCAAGGACAATTAGCAGTATGCAAAACACAGGTGAGCAAGTGGGCAGCAGTATGTTATGTGAACAGCAGTAGGTAAAAAGTAGTAGGTACAAAGTATCCGTTGAATTACAGTACCCGGAATATTAGGTGCAGTAGGTAACAGTAGTAGGCAAAGTACTCGATAAACTATATTACATCTACCCGGAATATTAGTATGTACCAGGATACATACTTTGATAGACACTTTTGGATGGGGGATGTGGGGGGACTTCCCCGAGGGCACATGAGCCCCCGGGGGAACGACTCAGCATTTTCGAAAATGGTGGAAAGCTGCAATACGGCACTTTTCATATGCTTAAAGTAGCTTTAGGGAAAAAAAAACAACAACTATTTATTGTGGTTTACATCATCCAAAAAACTATTCATTCATAACATCTATAATCATAATTATATAAAACTTAACAGTTAAAAAGTATGTTCCCACTCAAACGTAATTTCAGACACAGACAAGCACAAAGTTCAAAGATTAAAAGGATAATAGAAGAAGTGTTTTACGAAAATGGACCTGGTTGCCCCCCGGTGGCCTGACCGGGTGATTTGTCTGACTCTGAACTGTAGTAAATGACAGTATTTAAAAAAACTAATCAAAAACTAATGAAAGCCAAATGATAAATATTCTAAAATACATTTAACTCTCTTTACTCTTTACAACTGAGTAATTGGGGATTAAGGGCCATACCCAGGGACCCAACAGTGACAACTTGGTGGTGCTGAGAATCAAACCCAGCTCTCCGATTAGCAGTCCAACGCCTTAACCACTTTCCCTATATATGAAACACAACAACACTGTGGCAAACGGTGTACTTTTTCTACCCTTTAGAATGTTCGATATCTGGTCAAACAAAACATTATTTGGAAAAAAATTGAGCAATAAGAGTAAGTAATGTGAGAGATCAGGGCAGTTATCCAGTTAGGGGAATAGGGGCAAGTTATTTAGAAAGTAGACAGGAAGAAAGAGCAGGGTAGGAAATCAGTATGAAAGATGGGGTAAGAGAAAAGCCATGAGATTAGGGTAGAAGTTTAAAATCAGTGTAAAAAACTGATGCAGAAGTGAAAGTAAGTCAAAAAAGTGTGGTAGGAGATTGGGGCGAAACACTGGGGTAGGAAAGTGCAGATGGACTTTCACAGATGAGGTCAGAATTTCTCATATAATCTGCTGAAAGAGGAAAATTTCATTTTCACTATGAGCATTTTTCCAGAAAGCATGTAAAAATAAGTCTAGCCCGAAACCAAACTGTCAAACTGTGTGTGTGTGTGTGTGTGTGTGTGTGTGTGATTTCTCCCCCACAGATTGCTCAGGTCAGTATGAGTGGCTTGTATGTGTGTCACAGTCATTGGCCACCCCCTAAACTTGCACTATTGTGCAGCTACTGTACCGCAACACCACATACATGTAAGTTTGCATACACACACACACACACACACACACACACACACACACACAGTCTTTTAAACCGGTTTAACGTCTTTGTGTTTGTCAGTTGTAGTGATGCTGTGCTTTTTATGCCTGTCAGTGTCATTATAGGAGGTGTGGCCAGTTTTTAAAATTAATTATCATGATAAACAATCATTTTAATTACAGTGAAGTGCAGTCCTTTAGTGTCTTCAGAGGCACACACACTTTCACACACCCACCAGGATTACCACTGCACCAGCCCATAAACCACTCAAGAGATAACAAAGAGTAAACACACCTCATTACCATAATAGTGACCATAGAAACCAGGACAACAACCGATTACACATTATACTACATTCATTTAAGACATCTTACATTTACATTTAAGGCTTTTGGTAGACGTCCTTATCCAGAGCGACATTACATTTATCTCTTTTATACAACTAAGTAATTGGGGGTTAAGGGCCTTGCTCAGGGGCCCAGCGGTAGCAGCTTGGTGGTGCTGGAAATCGAACCCACAGTCTTCCAATTAGCAGTCCAACACCTTAATCACTGTGATCACTGACTAGATCAAGATTTAGTGCTGCTAATCATATATACACCATAAGGCCAAAAGTATTGGGACACCTAAACAAAACACATATTTTAAAGTCTCACTTCTACTCCTAAAAAAACCCACCACAGTTTTAAACATGCTTTATTATATATTAAATGTTGATTTTTGGGATTTGTTTATTCAGCTACAATGTTAGTGAGATCAGATGAGGTCTGGGGTGCAGTTGGCAATCCAGTTCATACCCAAACTGTTCATGAGTCAGAACACTGTGCAGTAATTCCACTCCAATCATAACACACTATGTCTTTATGGTAATCAGGGGCTTTGTACACAGGGGCACACATTGTCATGCTGGAACAGTGTTTGGGACAATATTAATACATGTGCATTCTGGACAGATGTGTGCTTCAAATTTGTGGCAAGGAAACAGAGTTACTGTATGCAGGTGTGCTGGTAAGTGTCCACAAACATTCGGCCCTATAGTTTGTACAGAAGACTTTTCGTATGATTAATTGACTAACAACACAAACATTGTCAATGGTCGACGCTCCGGTTCGCGTGTCTCTGTTAAAAAACCAATAGACTAAAATCAAATAGGAAGTGAAATAACACACAATAAGATACATTACACATTCAGATGAAGTTGTTTTTGTTGTTTTTTTTTTAATGAAACACTCGTCACTTGTACTCGTCTGTACAAATTGTGTAAAAATGCGAAACACACCTTGCACGTCTTGGCACACATGTTCCGTTGATTTCGCTAGAAGTGGCTAGTTTTCCTATGACTTATATACGTCATCAGGTTTTGTGCACTCTGACCTCGAGGTAGGTTGTATTTGAGGACGTCACAGGCCAGACATTTGATTTCTGTTTGCTGTACATTGCAACGCTACTGTGTTCTACTCGCTGTTGTCTCTTGTTATCACTGCATTCTGTTTATTTTATGATATACTCTGGCGGAATTGCAGGATTTACAGGGATACATAGAGTTAGAATAACAAAAGTTTGGGCAGACGCCGTGGTGTAGTGAGTTGCGTTCCAGGCAGCCAGGTTCGATTCTGTCTCAGGTTCTTTCCGGTCTCAGCCACCTTACTCTTCCCTGCTTTATCTCTCTCTCTCTCTCTCTCTCTCTGTCTAATATATCTAAAAAACCAAAATAACAGAAAATTTGATTCATCTGTGTTTATAAGATCTTCATTTATAAATTTGATATCAAAGATCTATTAAGAAATAACTGGATGATAATAATAAAATAAACTTTATTTCCTAATGTAAAGTGCTAAGTGTTTGAGGTCCAGTGGTGGAGAAACATCTGTTTTGACACACTGCTCATGGGTGAACAAATCTAATGCAATAACTGTTTCGTACAGTGTGTGTGTTTTTTAAACAAGTGTCTTTTGGGGATAAAGTGATACCAGACTGTTTTACTGGCTAGAAGGACACTAGGATAAAAAGAAGCAAACTCGGAATAACAAACAACCTTTGTCCTTCTTCTAACAGTGCGATTTCAGCAGTGATGTACCGTCAGGGCCTTCAGCGAGCAACTGTCAACCACATACACACGTCTTGCGTATCACTGTTGCATCTAAATCGGCTGTATGAACATAATTATGCACAAATCACATTATATGGAACTCGTTGGCTCTGCTGTCTCTTTAAAAAAAGACTGGTCATTAATTTATATTCTTACCCCAGAAAAATCTGACGCTCTTTAGGTAAATAAAAATTCCTTGTATTTCTCGTAAATTTTTTTTTTCATGTCCTGACAGATGAGGTGAGATTATGCATAAATCTGCAAAAAATAAAGAAACTAAGCCAGCTCAGATTGTGCAATACGAGAAGAGTAATATTAATCAAGATACACACACTGACACACAAACGCACACACACACACTGACACACACACACACACACACAGTTCATAAGAAGCAAAACAAAACCCATATCTCTGCAGATCTTTGGGTTAACACTGCTTCCTGCTCTTTTCTCTCTCTCTTTTCTTTCTTTTTATCTCTATATCGCTCTTGTCATCTCGGTAGTCTCTGTTCCGCAACAATTCAAACACACACGCGCGTCTGTACGTGTCGGGGATTCATCTGTGCTTTCATCTCAAAGAGACAAAAAATCCCAACCCCTTTTATTTGCTGCACCTGCATATCGTGTGCTTGTGGTGTAAGAGCATGTGTGTGTGTGTGTGTGTGTGTGTGCGTAAGTGTGGGGGTGGGTGCATGTGGGCTCCCTCGTTCTTACAGTTCTCACAATAGGAGTCTATAAACAGCAGCGTCCATGCCTGTCTGTGGGTGCCTCTTTCCGCTGTTTTCCACAGAGCTCTCCTCCAAAACTAGGACGTGAAAACCCAAAATCTCAGCTGCGACTCGGCTCTGGAATAAACATATCAAATAAGCAGAACCTTCTTTATGGTATTATAATGGGGGCAGGGTGGCTCAAATGGTTAAAGTGCTGAGTTGTTAATCTGAAGACCAGAAAGACCTGGGTTTAAGACCCACCATTAAGCAAGTCAACCACTGTTGGGTCCTTGAGCAAGACCCATAACCCTTCCTGCTCCAGGGGCGCTGTATCATAGCTGACCCTGCGCTCTGACCCCAACTTACTAAGATGGGATATGCGAAAAATGCATTTCATTGGCTCTGTACACGTACCTTACACAATGACAATGACAATGAAGTTGAATATTATTATATTATTATTATAATGGAACCTTGTGAAACACTGTGCTCACCTGTGTTCCGAGAATTACACACTGCACTGGATGTGAGAACTGCACCTGGGCTCAAATACATTTCTGTTACCTTGTAATGAACCTTCAGATTCGAACAACAGCTGAAGCGAAAAAATATCTTTGTTTTAACTGAAATCATGAAGATGCTCTAGTGATGTGCTGTAACCAATTTCTGAGTTTTTTTACATATATATTTTTCAGGCCAAATAATTTGTGAAATATACTGGATAATAAATATATGTTGTATATATCAGGGACGAGACACAGAGCTGGTTAGAGAGTTTCAGCAAATTTATTCACACAACTGGTAGAAAAGACAATAAGTGGCATGACGCAGGAAAAAGGAAGAACTGGAGACTGGATAATGAAGCGAAACTAGAAGGATGACAGACAGAAAGATGGATGGATAGATGAACGGATAGATAGATAGATAGATAGATAGATAGATAGATAGATAGATAGATAGATAGATAGATAAATGGTAGAATGGAAAAATGGATAGATAGATAGATAGATAGATAGATAGATAGATAGATAGATAGATAGATAGATAGATAGATAGATAGATAGCAACAGTTATAGATAGATAAACTATGAAGGTATAGATAATAATATGTAGATTGTGAAGTAGATAGATAGATGATTAGATAGACAGATGATAGTGTGATAGATGAGATAGATTTGCGATTAGTGTTATTCAGGACAGTGGTATTCGAAGAAGTTTTGGACAGTTTGTAATTTTGTGTGATTTTGTGATTGCTCTATAATAAACATGCCGTGCTTTACTCTGTTTTAATTTTAAAAAATATTTACAGAAATTTTTTTTTTACCAAATTAGGATTTTTTCTTTTTCAAACAACACATACAAAGCAGGTTTTTCTACACAATATTTACTGCACACAAATCCACTCTATACCACTTTCTTACACTACTTTTTCATCTAAACCTCCTGGTTTCAACCCCCAACACCCTCTCGTTCCCTCTCAACTAGCTCTCTTATCCTACGATGTAGTGTTATCCTACACCTCTATTGTTCATGAACAATGGCTCACCTAGTCTAAAAAAACTTACCTTGGTGTATTCAGCACCTGAGACACCCAACTACACACACACACACACACACACACACACTATTGCTTCCCTTTGTTCAGAAATGAATTATGACTCCTGACCTGTTACGGCCACATCGTATTTTACATCAACCCTTAGCAACCATTCTTTCTGTCTTTAATCAGACCTACAGTACGACTCAACAGAACAGCAGTGAAACCTGATGAGTCTGTCAGATACAACACAAATCCCCTCAAGCACTTTATTCGATTTTAAGTTATTCATGTTAAGTTATTCATGTATTTAAACAATATAATGTAAACAATTGTCCTGTTGTTTTTCATTAAAAACAACAACACTTATATACAGTGGTAGCTTGACTTATGAATGTCCCAACTAATGAGTTTTTCGAGATACGAGTCGTCTCTCGGACGATTTTTAGCTTTGAGTTATGAGCTAAAATTTAGGTTATGAGCCAGCTTCAGACACCCAACCGCTAGTTGGCGTAGCGAACGCCACAGTGAACGCCGTAACATCCGCGCATCATCCCGTGTCTCACTCGATAGCTAGTCAGACATGCGCGTTAGCAAGTGGAGTCGTCTGATCTTCAAAGTAAATGCTGTACATTATATTTATTAAAACCATTATTTATTGCAGTTCATTCTATTGTATAATTTATACAATATTCTTTATTTATAAGTTTATTTTTATTATTTGAAAACATGTAACAAATAAAATGTTGATGTTTTTTTGGGGACCGGGTACGAATTAATGGCATTTCAATTCAGTTCAATAGAGAAAATTGATTTGACATACGAGTAATTTGAGTTACGAGCTTTGTCACGGAATATTCATGGAATTTGGCAGACGTCCTTATCCAGAGTGACTTACATTTATTTCATTTATGCAACTGAGCAATTTGGGGTTAAGAGCTTTGCTCAGTTATCAGTGGAACCCACACTCTTACAATTAAACATCAAGCTAATAACAATTGTAAGTTGGTACGAGCTGTTTTAACTTACTACATAATTCATAATCTGTTTAGAATTACATATCAAGCTGTGGACCAGCCAAGAAACAAAGAATCGAGCTGTCATAGAATGATTCAACACAGGCATAATAATAATATCATATACAGTACAGTACTTATGTTGTTACTGAATGCCAGACTGAGACACAGAGTAGTTTACTGAGTGAGACGGGAAAATGAACACCTTTTGGAGAACGCAGAGGTGCTGGAGAAAACACACAGTCGGTTTAGTAGGGCTGGAGAAACAGGTAACTTGCAAGCACTTGGATAATAGCGCGAGTAGCGAGACTAGCATTAACTTCACGGTTTAAGACCAGACCCCGTCTGTGTGCACCGGGTGCTCTAATATAGGGTAGTGAAGAAAGGTGGACGTGATGGGAAATTAATGGTGGTAGAAGGAATGGGTGTACCGCGACACATGTTTATTCAAATTATATTTGTTAACTAAAATTCAAACCATTAACCTTCTTCCATTTTTTTTCGACTGAAAATGATTATTTCAGAAATAAAATTTTATTAGCATATTTTTTTTAGGTTTGCAAAAGACCCGTACAATTAAAGTTATGTGAAATGTATAGTAATAATATAGTGATCTAATTTTATGTTTCCAGTTATTTATTATTGGCCATATTAAACACATTAATTAATTAACAGTATTTTCCCCACACTGTTTCTGAGGGCTACATACGCAAGAGCTCAAGGTTCATAAAAATAGAATGAACATGTTTTTATTAAGCAAAGATTACTATTCCTGGGGTCTCACCAGGAGTACACTCAAAAATGGCCAAAATTATGCACCGTATCATGCATCGTGTCACCATATCAAATTATGTACCATATCAACGCTTTATGTGTTTTGTTTTTTTTTACTTTAAACATTTAAACAAGCCACCATTTTGTGAAAACTCAGGAGGGAAACTATGTTTTGGTGACTTCCAGTTCAACATTAGACCTTTGCTTTATATCATATTTACAGAGCGAGAAAATAGTTTGCTGGCACATTTTTGCCATTCTTAGTTAATTATATGTTTATCCAGTATGTTTCATTTCAGCCCTAATTTTAAATTCCTTTTGAATTTTTAGAAATGCTATAGTTTTCAATTTATTTAATAATCAAGGTTCAAGGAGCTTTATTGTCATTTCAACTATATATAGCAGATGCAGTACACAGTGAGATGAAATAACGTTTCTCCAGGACCCCCTGGTGCTACACAAAACAAAGAATTTCACAAACCAACAAAAAAACCACTAACAGGATAGACATAAAGTGCATGTGTGCAACCTGGTGCAGACAGTGCAGAACAGACAGTACAATAAACAATACAAACATTACCAAGACAATGCAAAAAGACAATAAAGAACGGAACATAACACAGTAGCGCCAACCATATTGTGAGATGGGGTAGACATGAAATGTGCAAATTACAACAGTATTGTGCAAATAGCATTGTAAAGTCAGTAAAGTGACTATAGCATTGTAGGTGACTATAGTATTGTAAAGTAACTGTGCATAACAAAAAATGTTTGTACCTAGTGTGTGCATATTTGTAAGTAGTTCCATGATGGATTAACTTTATTTGTCTGCTTTTGCCTGCTTCCTGATCGAAAATCCATACAGGCCTTCAGCGGAACCTTATACAGAAAGATGACACTGTAAAATCATGCAAAATCTGTCAATACGGCGCAGAAAAAAGATAAATGACTAAAGCAAAGGTACCCAGAGAAGCAAGCATGAAATATTGAACAAAACATCCGATATTATTGGGAATAATGAGATACATTATAAATACCAAGTTTTACATAATTAGAAATTATTTTTTTACTAAAATGTTTCTATGATTTAAAATAAACGTCTTAAGTCTCATTGCCTGCATTGTGTCGGAGACAATGCATCGTCCACTTTGCATTGTCTTTTCCATAGGTGAAAAAAGTGATAGGGAGATGATAGGGAGTTAAGGTTAAGATGTAGGCCTGCTAATTGGAAGATCTGTGGGAATCGAAGGGGGTCTGCCAAATGCCATAAATGTAAATGATAGTAAATAGTGACAATAAAGGACTAATAATTGTGTGTGTGTGCCGTGTGTTATCCTAATTAAAGTAAAGAAATAATTATAATTATATAGAAGTCATGAGTATTTTGGGAAAGGGAATTTGGGAATGTAAGAAGTGATAGCTCAGTGGATAAGGTGTTGGACTGCAGACGGAAAGATCATGGGTTTTATGCCCAACACCACCATCTGCCACTGCTGGGCCCCTATGCAAAGCCCTTTAACCCTCAACTGCTCAGTTGAATAAAAAGTGGCTGAAATGAAAGGGTGTCTCCCAAATGCCAGAAATGCAAATGCATGTTTTCTCTCTTTATTTTGGACAGACTCCAGACACTGCATTAAAGGACAGAGACTAAATTGCCTTATTCATTTTGTCAGTGTGTCAACTTTTGTCACTTTAATCACAACTCGGAAAACCTCCCTGAAAAAGACAGCGATCCTGAGTTACATAGATATGGCAGCATATTTTATCCTGGGGATGCTGAGGGGCGGGGTTTAATGTTGATGGGCGGTGCCGCAGTAAGGTATTTTTAACATTCCTATATTTCCATGGCTATGATATCGGCTGCATCATGAGGCAACCTAAAGCAATCAATAAAAACAGTATAAATCTAAGTACACAATTCATCTAAGAGTACAAGATAAAGTGTAAGCACAAGCCTGGGCAGCATCAGCATCTCTAACTGTATTTCATAAGCTGTTGCAGAACCCTAATTTATTACAGTGACAGTTCAGCAAGTACGCTTTATTTTTGTCAGCTGTGAGAAGACCTGTATGCTCTCTGTTACACACAATTTTTTTCCATCACTGACAACTTTTTACTGGTGGCAAAGCCAGACGTGCACCACGCACTGTGTGTGAGATGTGTGAGAAAGATATTCCACTGAGCTGTCATAAGGTCATAATAAATTTTACACCTGTTGGAATATCAGACGTGGTGGACTGTGGACACTGTCATGATATGAGATACTGGGCTAAAAAATGTCCAAATTGAAAATCTACAAAGAGCTACTGGACAACAATGTTGCATATCAAACTGTTATTTATTTATCTTTGGAATGTGAAGTTCTTAAATGCATTTAAAGAGTGTAAAGGTACAATAGGTGATTCTCAACTGCTGGTTCAAAGTTTATGATAAGAATCATTAAAGGAAAAATATTAGCACAGTGCTTAAGGTGTTGGACTGCTAATTGGAAGATTGGTGCTCGATTCTCAGCACCACCAAGTTCTCAATTCTGGGCCCCTTAGCGATGTCCTTAATTCCCAATTGCTCAGATGTATAAAAGAAATGAATATCATATGGTGCCCTTAATGCACACGTACTGTAAGTGGAGGTCCGAGTGCACTTTGCTTACAGATATTACCCAGAATTCGTCTGGTGGTGTGATATTTCAAACGAATAAAAAAAAGCGGAGCGGACTTTTGGAAAGAGCGCGACAAGACGGACAAGGAAGAGAAAGTAGAAGTTTACTCTTGTGATGATTATTTTTGACAGCAATACTGTTACAGCGGGACTACCGGTATCTATGTTTTTTGGCTGAGGGGTGTGGCGATGATGACGTAGCAATGACATTTGACGCAGATGGTTGATGTGCCTTAAACCGTCTCAATTCCGCATTTTTTTCCTTGCATACTTATCAACCAAAGTGTGTACTTTCAAAATTGCACATTATGTGAAAGACCTTAGGCTGTACTGTGGGTATTGGGACAGGGACATCTTACTTATCTCTTAATAAATGAATGCTTATGTGTCTGATTGTGCACCCCAAAAATTATATCATAACTTAGGGATTTATTTACACTGTAACAGGGAGGATATGAAATGTAATGTAAATATAATGTAAATAATCAGATAAGAAAACAGTTATTACACTATCTGTCCCAGGAGATGTTGCGCCACCGAAAACACTCACCGACAAATTGTGCAATTGGCTTGATACTCATTCCGCTGACACTTTCCAGCCATCTCTTTAATTTATTTTATTCTCGTGGGTACTTTCGCATTCACTTTTGTTCCGGCTCGACGCAGAACCGGGGCTGCCAGCGCCATCGTTTCAAATTGACTCTCCTGCCAGAGAGTTACTGCCAAGAGACCCGTCCTCTTTGACCCTGATAGGCCCCGGCCTGAACCTGAAGACATTAAACCAAACTAATTGATGATGTCAGCAAGAATTACCCAATCAGAGGATGAATAGAATGCACCTTGACAAAATGTAGCTGGGAGAGTTTACTAAAAATGCTGGACAAACACAGAAGATAATAATGTAATATATAGATTATTTATATAAAAGTTATATATGTGTATAAAGTTGGGTATCCAGGTCCCACTCCAGCTTTTTTTCCAGTGTTTATACAGTCTGACAAAATAGATAGATAGCTAGATAGATAGATAGATAGATAGATAGATAGATAGATAGATAGATAGATAGATAGATAGATAGATAGATAGCATAGATAGATAGATAGCTATAGATAGATAGATAGATAGATAGATAGCTAGATAGAATAGATCTAGATAGATAGATAGATAGATAGATAGATAGATAGATAGATAGATAGATAGATAGATAGATAGATATAGATAGATAGATAGATAGCAGTAGATATAGATAGATAGATAGATAGATAGATAGATAGATAGATAGATAGATAGCAGATAGATAGATAGATAGATAGATAGATAGATAGATAGATAGATAGATAGATAGATAGATAGATAGCAGTATAGATAGATAGATAGATAGATAGATAGATAGATAGATAGATAGATAGATAGATAGATAGATAGATAGATAGCAGTATAGATAGATAGATAGATAGATAGATAGATAGATAGATAGATAGATAGATAGATAGATAGATAGATAGATAGATAGATAGATAGATAGATAGATAGATAGATAGATAGATAGATAGATAGCAGTATAGATAGATAGATAGATAGATAGATAGATAGATAGATAGATAGATAGATAGATAGATAGATAGATAGATAGATAGATAGATAGATAGATAGATAGATAGATAGATAGATAGATAGATAGATAGATAATATGCATAAGATTTTGCTGGAAGAGCCTTTTCTGTAAAACATCTGTAAAAGTCTTTCTTTCTCACACACATACACACCTCCAATAGTGCTAAGACAGCAATGAAGGTAGGACACTCTGCCTCTCCTTCTTTTTCTTTTTGCCCCTGACAGACCTTTTACAGGCTGAAAGTTGGGCCACTCTGATGCAGTTCTCTAAAGACTCCGTCTCAGCAAACAACACCGTTGCTAAAAAAGCAAATGCCATTCATTCCTAATCCCTCTGCAGAGTGGCTGTCAGTCTGCTTCTCTCAGCCTGAGAGACGGGCAGCTTTCAGTAACGTCTCAACATTTATTCTGAATTCCGCTAAAGAGGGTGCAGAAAAAAACCTAACCCTGCTTTCAGTGCAGTCTTTCAGCACATCTAACCACAGCCGAAAATAGACTCAGGGTGACCTAAAAATGGACAAACTGTCACTGTGGTTTACCTAAGCTGCAGAGAAAGACAGAGAGAGAGAGAGAGAGAGGAGAGAGAGAGAGAGAGAGAGAGAGAGAGAGAGGAAGAGACCTATAGCATCTGAAACAGATCTAAAAACCACTTCCGTCGCTAGTTAAGAAACATGCAAAGACCCAAAGGAAGCTAAAGTAAGATCTTTACAGTTTCACATCCCAATACACACAATCTATACACACAATTTAGCTACACAACAGTTCATGTCAAGTCATGTCTCCTTTATTCATTTAGCGCTTTTTACCAATAAAGATTCTGTCAAAGCAGCTTTGAAGAATTAAATAAGACAATATTAAACACTCACTAAAAACACTCAGTTCAGTTTAACTCGTATCTGTTAAAATTTTGCAAGCCAGAGGCAAAAAACCCTAAACTCCATCGGTGACAAAATGTAGATAAAAAATCTTGGGAGAAACCAGACTTAGTCGGGGGGGTCAGTTCTCCTCTGACCAGACTGTGTTAACCAGTGTAACAATTTGGCTTTAAAAACTCAGCTGATCAAATCTGATTAAATAATGTAGCCCGACAAACGGTGCACAAATCCCGATGATCATGTAGTCACGTTAAACTTTACTTAACCAGATTCCTTTAAAGATTTATTCATTTTTTTTCACTTTAAAGAAGTAACTTGTTCATTTTAAGTGCTGCACTGGGAAATAAACAAGGATGAGTATGAGTAGTACTCATAGTAGTCTCAAGTCTTCCTAAAACAAACCCATGACATCATGACCTGCTCTGATTGGTTGGTTTAGCGCATTTCAGGGCCAGAAAAATGGAGAGAAAAGGTTTTATGATAATAAATAATATTATAAAGTGTCATTGTTTTTTTGTTTTTAGTTTTTAAATAAAAGGTTATTAAAGCCACAGGAACATATGTAAAGTTACATATAGCACCTTTAAAGACAATTTAGTGCACACGAAAGCCAAGAAATGAAATCACCCTTACTGTATTTTTATTAATCTTAATAATAAATAAAATATTAGTTAAAATCATTCAGAAATAATATTTTAAGAGATTTCTTTGTAAAATAATGACTTTATTATTTGTCACCGAGAATCTCTTTAAATGTGGCAAGTCAGAAACAGCGGACAGACTATACTAGACCCCTGTGTGTGTGCTTGTGTGTGTGTGTGTTTGTTGTGCTTTGACAATACAAGTGGTTCCATCTGAAAAAATCTGTCATGATATTTGCTGTTTCTGCTACAGGTGAACGCAACAGAAGGTCTTTGATAACACAGGATGGGACGTCTCTTTGTAGAGCTTTTCGTTTATCTGCTCATGCTGCTGCAGTGTGGACGGGAGACACAGATGGTACCAGGGTGAGTCCATCTTCCTACTCTCCCCCTTTACCCCTTTCCATCAACCTACACTCAAACTGTCACGAACAGATGCATCCACTCTTTTTTTTTTTTTTTTTAATAGCCCTTTTGACAGCTCAGAGAATCCACTTCAGTTTCACGGGGCCACTGATCTGACTACACACACCACCACCCACAGCAAGGCTCGAATCAGAGCTGGATGCAACACAGTACCGCATCCATGAGTCATTTCTTGGGGAAACCATCCTTTACTGTTCAGATTTAAATATAAAAATATTGACAAAGAATTAATGACGGATGTGAATCAGTCACAGACAGACGTGTACTTCAGATACACTTAGTTCGACAAATGCTAAAATTGTGTCGCACTTTTCTCAGGTCTACAGAGAAGCGGAGCTGTTGCTACTTCCTGTTTTGCGAGTGAGCATGTGTCAAAAGAAAAACAACACATAGACGCACACACACACATACACACCCACAAAGAATGAGGGGATATTTTTGGTGTCGCGTAACATACTAAAATATAAGTCGGGTGTAAAAGAGGAAACGCAGACAACACTTCCTTCCTGTTTCTGTTTTCTTCTTTTAAACTGTGACAGATAGAAATAGTCAAGGGAGGGTTGGACAGTCCTGACAGCTATAAACCAGAACAGGTTTATAATCACTTGTGTTTAATGATTATTAATGGGAAAAAAAAGTTGTTTAGACTATTGCCAAAAGTCTTACCAGCACACATACACATATATGTTCCTCTCTCAAAGTATAGCCACGGAATTAAAAACACACAATAACGTAGACCTTTTTTTTTGTTGCTTAGAATGGAGATTTTTCCTTCATAAGCTATGTTTTAACTATTTAAATGCTGGATGGATACGCCAAGAAGTGCATCATGTATGTAATTTCGGAGAACAAAAAATAGGATAAACTTTCTATACGAAATAAAAAAAAAAAGTTTGCATGAACTATGATAAAAACACATTTACCAAGGAAATGCCGGCATGCGCATCAAAAACGTCATGTGATTTTGGCTTAAATGGACCAACCAGTGCATCGATCTCATTTGCACAACATTCTAAAATACCTTAGATACTCCAGCACGCCTGGAGCAAGAGAAGGACTAAGGGTCTTGCTCAAGGACCTAATATTGGCAGGCTGGGCAATAAAACCCAGATCTTTCAATTAACAACCTAGAGCCTTAACCATTTAAGCCACCGCAGCTACCAACAGAGATGGTTAACTCGTGTTTCTTAAGCTATCTTTGTTCGACTTTTTTTTTAGCTACAAATGCCCAGAACACTGCTGATTACTTGTTCAGTCAATACTATTTCAGATGAGGGTAAATTGGGTAAGATCTAGTAATTTCGGTATCCCTTTTCCCCTTTGATTGACTGAACACACCAGATAATCAGCGCTCTGTCAGGCTTGGGTGGCTGGAAAACAAGTGGAATCAAGTAATTGAAGGAACTTGGCAACCAAAGTGATAAATACAGTGCTGTTTTTACAAAGAGAACAAAGAAAAAGAAAGAATTGAAGATGTTTTATCTGTCTCTATTAGAGAAAGAAGTAAGACTGAGCTACAGAGGACCACATTCATCCCTCCCGGAGCCTCTCTCTTCTTCTCTTTCTCTCACTCACACCGATACATTCTTATTTACTGACCGAGTCTGTTTAGTTGATGCAGTGATCTAAGGACTGCGGGGACCGTTAAACGTGCTGAGATCTATCAGGTCTCTAAAGCTACTCGATGGCTTCTTTGTGGTTCAAACGTGTTGCTGTGATGTTTTGCTCTCTTATTTCTATTCACAAACACCCTCTTCTCTTATATCTGGCTGGTTTGAGGTCACATCATGAGAACAAAAGATTGCCACAGTTCTAAGCTCAGAAAAAAATTTCAGGGAAATTCTTAACATGTGCTTTGATCTTGTTAAAGATATATAACTCCCACTGTTGGAGAATGCAACATGTGACCATTTAGAGGAATACTTCAGCATTTTTTGGCATAATCTCCATTCACTAGACATTCACATGTACCTGCACTGAGAAAACTTTATAAGAGTCTTTATAAGAGCTACAAATTTCAATTTTTTATTCTTATTTTTATTGTGTTTGGTTCAGAACATTAAAGGAAATTAGAAAAAAAAATATTTACATTTACAATATAAACCATAAATTTTAATCTTAAATAAATCTGTAATGAACAAGCCAAATATGAAGGTATCTGAAAAAAAAAAATTGGAAAAAGAAATCGGAGATGCCATGTATATCTGAGTAATACTGAAATTATACATAATTTTCTTTTAATAACTGTTTAAAATATAGTCAAAAACAGTCTAGTATTCCCATGGCCTGTCCAGCTGCAGTTATAAACGCTTAATAACATAGACATACCTGTTTATTGCAACTGCAGAACATAACCTTCCTCATGGTTTTACATTTACATTTACAGCATTAGGAAGACGTCCCTATCCAGAGTGACTTACGCTTATCTTTTTATACTGAGGAAATGGGGTTAAGAGCCTTGCTCAGGGGTCCAACAGTGGTAACTTGGTGGTGCTGGGAATGGAACCCCGATCTTCCAATTAGCAACTAGTCCTACAACTTAAACACTGAACTACCACTTCACCTTTATATAATACAATAAACAGCAATCTCATTCAATCACTACCTGCACCACCAAGCTGCCACTGTTGGGCCCTTGAGCAAGGCTCTTATCATCCTGCATCCAGGGAGCGTTGCATGATTCCAAACGTACAGCTTTCTATTGATCGAGATATGCGAAGACACTAATTACCCTGTGCAGTAATGTACTGTATATGTGAGAGATAAAGGATTCTATTGTGTCTCCAGGCTGTCCATGTATTTCATTCTCATCAGCACAGAGAAATCCTGAACCAGAAATAGACGGAATCAGGCAGGACCATGGGACAAAATTTAAAAGAATATATATAATAATTTTTTTATGTATTTATTTTA
>VCAZ01000053.1:1859568-2014568 GCA_005784505.1 Bagarius yarrelli
TATATATTTTTTCACGGGGGCAGCATGGTGGCTTAGTGGTTAGCACCTCACAGCAAGAAGGCCCGGGTTCGATTCCTTACATAGGGGTCTTTCTGTGTGAAGTTCGTATGCTCTCCGTGTGCTTGTGTGGGTTTACTCCGGGTTCTCTGGTTTTCTCCCACAGTCCGAAAACATGTATGTAGGTTGATTAGTGATTCTAATTGCCTATAGGAATGTGTGAGTGTGTGTGTGGCCCTGTGATGGACTGGTGACCTGTCCGGGGTGTACCCCTCCTGCCTTTCAGAGACATCTGGGATAGACTACATGTGACCCTGAATTAAGAATTAAGTGGGTATAGAAGATGAATAAATGAATGAATGAATATTATATATATATATATATATATATATATATATATATATATATATATATATATATATATATATATATATATTATATATTTATTGCGATAGTTGTATCAATATTTTTTTACACAGCCTCACCTGTGAATGCATTTCGTTGGATTAAAAAAAATCAAATTTAAAAACGTATTTAATTCAATTTTTTTACGTAATTGTTTAATTCCCAATCAATACAAAAGTCCAACAGTGAAATGACCTGAGCTATAATCCGAGCTCCTCTGATAACC
Organism: Bagarius yarrelli; assembly: GCA_005784505.1. NCBI lineage: Eukaryota > Metazoa > Chordata > Actinopteri > Siluriformes > Sisoridae > Bagarius > Bagarius yarrelli. The sequence continues at coordinate 1,860,197 of VCAZ01000053.1, forward strand.
AGGCATTAGCAGTTCCACCTAACAAAAGCATTCTTAGCCCTAGGCTTCTTTAGCTGGACACCACTAACTGCCCTAAATATCTCAAGTATCTGCTTCACTGTATAAACCTCTATAAATACCAGTCCTTCATGAGCTCATACTGGATCCTGACTGGATTATATAACCAACATGATCGCTGACTCACTCACTGCCGCAGTATACTTTCTGTAAGTGTATCTTACATAAACATGGGAAACTGTTTTTGGAGGATGAACCTGATTCTATTGAAAGAGCTGGTATGTGAAACAAGTCCAGGACAAACACGTCTGCCACAGGAAGCTGTTTCTACACGTCCGTCTATTGCACCTTATTACGCCTCATTACCACAGCGAGCCCCTCCCTTGTTTATTTTTTTTAAATATATCTTTTAAGCTGTTTTTACATGCCTGCTTTTATTTTGGCAATAAAATTCACCCTGAGAAGATCTGATAAAATGTTTTTTTTTATTTCATGCACAAGCAAGTGCTGCCTTTAGTGTCCTCCATGTTTAGTTGAATTCATTCTCTTACACATAATAAATAATACATTGCCATTGTGTAAGGTACGTGTACAGAGCCAATGAAATGCATTTTTCGCATATCCCATCTTGGTAAGTTGGGGGTCAGAGCGCCGGGTCAGCTATGATGCAGCGCCCCTGGAGCAGGAAGGGTTAAGGGTCTTGCTCAAGGACCCAACAGTGGTTGACTTGCCAGGTGTTTCTGGTCTTCAGATTAACAACTCAGCACTTTAACCATTTGAGCCACCCTGCCCCATGTGGGTCCGTTTAAGATTGTAATCAATTTATAATGGAAATCTGAACCAACAACGTAAACAGCTACACAAAAATATCGCATCTGATTCCGAAAAAAATTCAACACTAAGTGAACATAGCCTTATTCCTTGTAATTTGGTGCACGAACCTTTTTTTCTGATTACAATCAGTTTAAAGGTAAAATACAAATGCTCCATGTAAACACCTTAATCAGAATAAAAAAACTGATTAAAGGAAAACTCCTCTTTTTTAACCAGTTTATCTGTTTACTTTAAACGAACATCCTTTCAGGCATGCCCGTGGTCTTGACGTAATTGCACAGGAGGTCAAGGGTCATCACAATGTAAAGTCAGACTAGACTGCGGCGGAGACACGCCAATCAATTAGTATTTTAACTGAATATAATATAAATCAAAACGGTTCCACATAACCGTAGAAATGGAGCATACGCACATTGTTGCTGGATTAAGTGCAGCACAATGCCTACAAGCAGTGTGATTAAGAGCTTGTTCACACTTGTAGACCAGTTTGTTTGGTTTATTTGATCCGGACCAAAAAGGAAAATGATACGTTTGATCCTGATACATTTGGCTTTTCTTTTTCACAGCAAACCTAAATATACCAAACCTAAAGACATAGTCATGCAATCACAACCTGACTGGTCGGCTTTTGTGACGTATATTTTGTGATGGAAACATCTGAACAGGCACAGTGTACTGGATTAAGTGTACTTTCCTCCGTTATATGCAGAAACAAAGATCTGCCTCAAACAGGCTGTGTTTCCGAAGCCTTTTTTTTTCAACGAATGGGCAACAATGGTATTTTGATAAGACGAACCGGGTATTTATGTTTGTGCCTTCTGTCCTTTGTCAAAGACTCGCAATCATAATTGCATTTGTGTCGCACCTTGTGACATCACATACTGTTTTTAGTCCAATTATATATATATTTGGTTTATATATCAACTGAACTGTACTAGAGTTCGTTTGGAATCAGACAGAAATCCATTTTTTTAGCTGTCTTGTTTGGTGTGCATCAGGGTTCAGATATCAGCACATATAAATACCGAATCAGATCAGATAACATCTTATGTAAACTAAAATCTTTAGATCTCAATTGGAATAAAAAAAGGCTGCTCCAATTTATACCTACAATTTGAAGAGGTTATGAACTTGAGCTTCAGAAGACAATGGCGGTGTAGCAGGATGTGACATGCATCCCCATGTCCTTCCATGACGATAAAAATTTTTGTAGGGTCATTAAAAGATCAACAAGGAAACCTGAAAGTCAGGAAGTTTCAGTCTCAAACCTGCGTATAAATTGTCTAATTGCGTGTGGGTAGTTAATTGTAACCCTGCCATACACGCACATGTTAACTGCACAAGTACAAGCAATGTATAGAACCGAATCATGTGTTTAAAAAGCTGCTTCGTATCAGTGTTTTTAATCAGTGTATCTCTGGCTCAAGCTTCAACAGAGTCCTGGTCCTGTTTGCCAACATTCTGCTGTCCTCCTGCACGTCTCGCCTTTCTCTGGTGCTGATTACGGGGATGTTCACGCTGGTCTTCTGGCTTCCTGTCACAACTCTTAGCAGGGCTACTTCCTTCATATGTGCTGCTCTTAGCTGGACGGTGGCTAATTAGGCATCGCTTTTTTTTACCAGAAGAACATCTAAGCTTTTTTTTTTTTACTGTTCTCCTCCTCAAAGTCACAGACGGGAGAGAGAGAAAGAGAGGGGGAGACAGAGAAAGAGAGAAAGAAAGAGAAAGAAAGAGGGAAAGAGAGAGAAAGGGAAGGGAATTGAAGGAAGAGGAAGGGAAGAGAAGGTAATGAAGAATTAAAAAAAAAAAAAAAGAAAAAGAGAAAGAAAAGAAAAAAGAAAAAGAAAAGAAAGAAAGAAAGAAAGAAAAAAGAAAAGGAAGGAACTAAAGAAAGAAAGAAAGAAAGAAAGAAAGAAAGACGGTGGGAGGAGAGAAACATACATCGAAAAAAAAGAGTTCACTCCTCGGAACCTTCACACTAATTTCACTTGAAAGCTCATACATGCAAAACACATCCCCCCCCCCACACACACTTTGTGTCATCTGCTCTTTAGAGACGTGTCACACCAACCTGTCTTGTCAGCAGCCAATATAAACTGACGTGAACAGCTGTAAAAGACCTTTGTGTGTGCATGTGTAGTTGTGCATGAGTATGTGTGTGTGTGTGTGTTTGTGTGCGTGTGTGTGCGCGTAAATGTGACACAGATTAATTTAATTAAGATTAAGTTACCTGATGAAATTATCCTTCAGTGACAATGTCAGGCTTGATAACATTTGCTGCAGTCTAAATGAGGATGCTAACAAACAGCAAATCGCTACTGATCAGGAGGTGAAAATGTGGTAATCTGTTACACCAACTCTCTCACACACACACACACACACACAGTAAATGCTTTATATCCAAGCAATTATCTCCACTAAACAGCAACAGGAACCTTAAGATGGCACACATACTGTTAGATCATTGCGAGAGATCCTCGTTTCTGACAACACACACGGTTACGCACTATTAATTTGTCCTACTAATTTGTCCCCGTAGCTTCTCTCAGAGCGGTGAAATCTCCAACTGTGTCCCTCTGATGTGTTAATAAACCCGATGGACTTGTGCGTGACAGTACCAGAGAGGTGAAATAATTGCCATCTGTAATATAATTACCCGAGTTCATAAATTTAGGCTTGTTACTCACAAGATTAAAAAAAATGCAATATATTTCGAAATATATTTCAAATGGCCATAAAATACATCTGCTTTAATATATTTCTAAATATATATATTTACATAAATATATTTTCGACCAATACATTCTGGGTTATTTTTTGTATATTTTTGACAATATATTTTTAAATATGTAGATATACTAGTGAAGTTATTTTAATGTTTTGTAATATAAGTATTAAACTGTCCTTACTTTTACTTTCACTCAAGTTCATTTTTAATTAATTTTTCATTTTAATTTTTAATTTAAATTACTTTTACGTCACTACATTTGACGGCGTACCTCCCTGACTATTAAATGTTAATTATGAAACTGTAGTTTCCATCATGTTACGAATAAAAAAAATCTCGTGATATTCAAGTCCTTAAAATGATTTAACATCCAATTCCAGATTGGATCATGTTAAACGTAATGTTTAACTAAAACAACTAAAACTTTTTTTAAAAAAACGTTCCACACATGACGGGTCGTCTCTCTCTGGACGGGAGGTAGCAGATCATTCGGGTATTTTTTTTTAACAGACAGGACAGCCATGACTACATTCAATCAATGCCTTATTTTAAGAAGTGAAACAAACCATTACACAATGTCATTCATTTTATGTGACCAAAACAAGTTGACTCGTTGTGGTAGGTTTCGTGATTATGACTATTTAAAGGAGATTCTGCAACTTTTCCTTACCTTAAGCTACTATAAAATCTCACACATTTGCTACTTTTTTGTCCTTTTCATGTGTATTTTATAGGTTTTATAGTACTTATCATTTTTTTTAATAGATGCCAAGTCAATAAAAGTTTTTAACAAAATTATAAAAAAAGTAAATGTAAAAGTAAAAGTAAATGTATAGTAAAACACTAATACTAATAATACCTTCGAGGTCTGGCTAACAACCTTTGTTATACAATTACACAATGAAAGGAATAAAAAATTTTAGTGCCCTGTGTATGTGTGCTGTCAAAAGCAACGCTGAGCGTGTAAAAAAAGTACTGAACTGTTTTTACCAACATTGTTATTTATTTCACACTCGTTTTACGGACTCACAGCCTTTAGAACTATTTGGCCTTCAACTGTACAACAACATTTTCTTGAATATATGCACAAATGTTTGCATATAAATGTACTGGGACACCCTAACCCACACACACACACGTGTTTTTTGAACATCCACATACTTCAAGATACTTTAAAGCACTTGAAAACTGCTGTGTCTACGCTTTTTGGCCGTGTCGCCGCTCCACGGTCACATGGAATAGTATAGTATAGATACATAGTATAGATATATAGTATTATATAGTATAGTAGATCATCCGGGTATATTTATTAACTTTGCACGCTGTAATTTGTATACTAAGTATCCGGACATCCTATTTGTCTTGTACACTCAGTTTTGCATATTATATACTATAAAAGTATGTGATGTCTTCATGGAGCTCAGGGGGTATTGTCATGCTGGAACAGTGTTTGGGTCTCTAAGATTCCAGTTATACATGATGTAGTGTTGTTATAGAACATACAAAGGCGTTCTAGAAATCTTCTTTTTTGTCTTTGTGGCAAAAGTTTAAAGGACACACAGTTTGAATTTGTCATCTTGGAGTTGATTAAGTTAACAACATTTTTATGCTCCAACTTCACTGCCAGTGTGATGCTTTGTGCTCTAATACAATCTGACACACCGTTCTGAAGTGTTCTTCTTACATTATACGCTGTATCTATTTATAGCTACATTGTGTAACGTTTGTAAAACGAGTGAGTTCCTCTTATCGCTGACATTTGAGCTGATCTCCCACATGCAGTTATTTCTACTATTGAAGCAAATCTTTAGTTTCTCATGTCCGAATGTCTCTCACACTGGAGGCTTACACACAAATTACAGCTTTGTGTGTTACAAAGCACTTACACTGGAGACTCATTCCAAAATCCTCTTTACAAAAAGCTTAGACATTTAACCAGTTAAGGGATTTGTGAGCATTAAGTTTTTTTCTAAATTGTTATTAAAGAAAGAAAAATATATGGAAAAGGGTGCTTTGAGGCAGCACAGTGGCTTAGTGGTTAGCACTGTTGCCTCACAGCAAGGTGGCCCGGGTTCGATTCCTGGCCAGGGGGTCTTTCTGTGTGGAGTTTGCATGTTCTCCCTGTGCTTGCATGGGTTTACTCCAGGTACTCCTGTGGGGTTTCCTCCCACAGTCCAAAAACATGTATGTTAGGTTGATTGGTGATTCTAAATTGCCCATGTGAGTGTGTGGCCATGTGATGGACTGGTGACCTGTCCAGGCTGTACCCCTCCTGCCCTTTGCCCTTGCAGAGGTGGCTGGGATGGGCTCCAGCAGATCCCTGTGACCCTGAATTAGGTAATAAGCTGAAAATGAATGAAGGTGATTTGCTCATAAATTGTGGGCAATAAATTTTCACTGACTCGTGTTCGAGCCATTTCCTGTTTCTGAATGTGCCATGAAGCTGCCAGGTAAAACACATTTTATTATCCTGTTGTTATCAGAGACATAACAGATCAGCCGTAAGACTAAAAAAAAAGGCTCTGATTCCACCTGCAAAAGCAAAACGCAATCCTTGCAATATGCAACATGGCTATAAACCTTTGCACTCTGTTTGCTAAACTGAAGGCCTGTCACGCAGCTCATCACGTGACTCAGAAGAACAACATGCCTCATTCAGTTCAGTTCAGTTCAGTTCAGATCAACTTGATTTAAATAGCACATTTTAAAACAATTTTACACCATTACTTAACAATGTTCGAAAAAAAACCCACACAAGCAAGACAAATACAGTGAAACGTCACAGTGCCTCCGCTTAACTCGAAATGAAAGCCAAGGTATACAGTTATGTCCTAAGCAACGACCTAAACATTTTAACAGACTGAGCGGTTCTTATGTGTACAGGAGAACTATTCCACAACCTAAATACAACCACTGAAAAAGCTGCTTTAACAGGAGTGTGCTAGGGCAGTGGGTAAGGTGTTGGATTGCTAATTGGAAGATCGGGGTTTGATTCCCAGCACCACCAAGATGCCACTTCTGGGTCTTTCAGTAAGGCCCCCAAACCTCAGTTGTATAAATAATAAAATCCATCCTGAAAAGGACAGGGAGCCAGTTTAGTAAGTTGCGGTCAGAGCGCAGGGTCAGCTATGATACAGAGCCCCTGGAGCAGGAGGGGTTAAGGGTCTTGCTCGGGAAGCCAACAGTGGCAGACTGGAAGTGGTGGAGATTGAACCCAGATCCTCTTTGGCTTCCAATCAACAACTCAGTGCTTTAACCATTTAAGCAGCCATTGCCCCTTTACTTGAATCCATGGGATGACCAAACACAACAACGTGAGTCTTATTTTCATTAGGCTAAGTTTTGATCCAGACATATTTTTTAATTTCTCAGGCAAGGAAATAATGACAGAAATAAAGTTTTGTCAATTGTTTTAAAAGGCAAACCAAATTTGTATCATCTGGATAACAAAGAAAAGAGATATTGTGGTTTTTTTAATATACCCCAAGGACATCATATACAAAGAAAACAACATAGGGCCCAATATTGACCCATGGTGGACAGCACAAAAAATATGACTGAAATCATTTATCTAGACTTTATCTAGTCTAAATAAAAGAATCGAGTGGTTGACCGTATCAAAATCCAGTTTCTGTATTGTGACAGGGATTAAAACCAAAGTGGAAGTCTTCATAAATACTTAATTAATCTAGAAATGATTAGAGTTGATTAAAATCACCTTAAGGGCTTATGAAGAAAGTAATTCCTAACTTAAGAATATGATACTGCTGTTAGGAAATATTTTTCAAAATTTCCTGACACTTTTAATCTGTGTACACGTGAAAGAGAATCTAAGATGACCGTTAATCCCGTTACACAAGCGTTCCATTTATTAAATGAAAGAGATGCAGTTTATTTCTTAAGTACCAGCAAATAACGCTTCGTTATCAGATTGAATCATGCTTTCCCGGCTGCCCAGTGCATTGCTCTCTACGGCATGTCATAGATCTAAAATCCTGTATCTATTAACAGCTGTACAGTGAAATCATTAGAATTAAGCAATTCATTACTACAAAAGGTCTTTAAAAGTAGAATAACAAAGACTTGAAGAGAAATAATTTTTAGATACATATATTAACTACCCATGCATTTTTCTGCTATTTTTGTCTATTTTTAGAAATATAAACACACAAAAACTGATAAAAGTTTACATGTAGATATAAACCTAAATAAATTATTGTATTATAGAAAGTTATCGAGTTTCTAAGGTTGGAAATGTAATTTCTTGGACCCTAAAACATATTTTGGTTGAAATGAAATTTATTATCCATTTCAATTTTTTTTTTTTGACCATCACATACTGTATATTTAAATTAATGAGATTTTAGCCAGATTTTTTTTTTTTAACTCCAGATTAACATTTCTATGCAGACAGACAGCACATTGCTAGCACATTAACACAGTAGCCCCTGGTGGTATAATATATACACCGAATTATTTCTATTCATTGTTTACATGTCCTTTGGTCTCTCGCAGTCTCAGGATTTCTTTGTTGATATGTTTCTGTCTGTCTGTAACCCTTTGCACACGTCTCACAACCTCACTGTAGATTTTGTCAAGTGGTTCAAGTAGCTCAGTCGAAAAAAAAAAAAATAAACCGTCGGTGAAGTAAATGTACAGTAAAAGCACAAAGGCACAAATGCTGTAAACACACAAACACACACACACACACACACACACACCTACACACAGAGGGCTGCAAAAGTCTGATAGCGATAGTAAAAATACTGCAAAATTTATTAGAATCAGACACCCTGACAAAGAACCATTTATTTTTACCAGTGCATAAATTATACAACCATTAAAAAAACATAGACCGGTCCTATTGATAGTATTGCACAGTAATAATCTGAGTAATATTGTTAGTATGACTTTAAAATGCATATACAGGTCTAAATCCTACATCCTGCCTCGTTTAACGCTAGCTTTAGTTACATAGCTCAAAACCCCATACAGTAAAAAGTATATTTAAAATAGATTTTATATATATATATATATATATATATATATATATATAGTATATATATATATATATATATAATATTATTTTACCCACAATATATATTTTAAGGGTCAAAATAATACATTTACCACTTTACAGCCTAAATCACTTTACTGTATATGATGAACAGATTTAATTTAGGCTTTTGTCTACACAGAAACTTTGATCAGTGAACATAAACAAAAGCTTAAATGAAAAAAAGATTTCATTTATTCTGGTATTTATTATTTATTCCTCTTTCTCCTAATTTGCATAATCATGAAATCCGTTTGGAGCAACCGCTTAAAAGAAGAAGCACATTTTAATTCTCTCCTAAACAAAAGCCCAGAAGCTGTTTTCTTGTGCACCAATAAAACATTTTCCGCTATGCTTGCTTCCGAGACAATAGCCGTATGTTTCAGCGACAGCTACAGGAGCGGAGGAGAAAGTGGTTTGACACACTGAGGGTTTTAATTAAATATTAACGGGAACAGAAATCTGTTTAAAACGTACTCTGAATATGTATCGATACTAGAGGTTAGAATACTGATATACTATCAGGGATAAAAATAGCGATGGTTAGCTGTATTGACGGAGCCTAAATGCTTATCCAATTAAGGTTGTTAATGCCAAAAATAGACAAAGAAGAACACTAAGCCAGGGTTAAGGAACGTACAGTGTAAAATGTCAGATTATGAATAACAAGGATTTAAAGTAACCCCAGGGTGCAGTGTGAAACATGACACCAAATCAACCAGGACTGCAACCGAGTACAACTATTTCAGGTATGCAAAGCTATTCAGTATCCTAATAATATAGTATGCTATAGTATATTGTAGTAGAGTATAGCACAGTATATTGTGCAGTAGTATAGCATATTATAGTATAGTATAGTGTAATATAATATAGTATACTATAGTAGAATATAGTACAGTATAATATACTGGAGTATAATATAATATAGTACAGTATTGTACAGTATAGTATAAAACAGTACAGTATAGCATAGTATAGTATAGCACAGAATAGTATAGTATAGTATGGTATAATATAATATAATATAATATAATATAATATAGCTTGCTCTGGAGAGAAGAGGAATAGAAGTCAGTCGTAGCAAGTACATGTGTTCAAATGAAAGGGAGGGAAATGGCACAGTGAGATTACAGGGTAAAGAGGTAAAGAAGGTACAGGACTTTAAGTACTAGGAGTTGACAGTCCAGAGCGATGGAGAGTAAAGAAAAGAGGTAAAAAGAAGCGAGTACAGGCAGGTTGGAATGGGTGGAGAAACGTGTCAGGAGTAATGAAATGACAGAATAATATCAGCTAGAATCAAAGGGGAAGGTGTACAAGACAGTGGTGAGACAGCTATGATGTATGGTTTAGAGACAGTGGTGAGACAGCTATGATGTATGATTTAGAGACAGTGGTGTGACCAGCTGTGATGTATGGTTTAGAGACAGTGGTGTGACCAGCTGTGATGTATGGTTTTGAGACAGTGGTGTGACCAGCTGTGATGTATGGTTTTGAGACAGTGATGTGACCAGCTATGATGTATGGTTTAGGGACAGTGGTGTGACCAGCTATGATGTATGGTTTAGGGACAGTGGTGAGACAGCTGTGATGTATGGTTTTGAGACAGTGGTGTGACCAGCTATGATGTACGGTTTAGAGACAGCGGCACTGAGGTAGAGCTGAAGATGTTGAGGTTTTCTTTGGGAGGGACGAGGTTGGACAGGATTAGAAACAAGTTCATCAGGGGGACGTCTCATGTTAGATGTTTTGGGGAGAAAGTCAGGGAAGCCAGATTGAGGTGGTTTGGACATGTACAGAGGAGGGACAGCGGATATTTTGGTAGGAGCATGTTAGAAATGAAGCTACCAGGCAGAAGGCAAAGAGGAAGACCAAGTATATGAATGGGATAAATAAGGACATGAAGTTAGTGGGTGTGAGTGAAGAGGATGTAGAGAATAGGGTTAGATGGAGGCAGATAATTCGCTGTGGCGACCCCTAAAAGGAAACAGCCAAAAGAAGAAGAATAATATAGTACTGTACAGTACAGTATATTATATTATTTTACAGTATAGTATAATACAGTATATTATAGTAATTTAGTATAAGAACCACAGAGAGGTTAAAGTCAGGAGTGACGGCGCTTTTTTAAAATGCAATCATTTAGAGGATGCCTTGTAACAGAAAATAAAGAACTTCTGGGACAGCGTGTATAACTGTAATCACACAGAGGTTCCTCTTCACTGGAAGGGCCTCTGGTTGTGAACAGAATCATTTCCCTCAGTACCGTCAGGCTAATTAACACAGTTTGCACACCCGGCTTTCATATCTGATATCCTGCACAGTTTAATTGCTCATCTAATGACTCTCAGGCAAACACTGGCCTGCAGTGATAATAACACAGCACACAGACACGAGCTGCTTTCGGCAGGCCAGGTATCGATGTGTGCATCCTCCCAATCAATATGTATCATATTGCCACCTTAACTCCGACGCTAGCTCTCATCCAGCTGTGGATCATGTTTCATTCGGGGAAGAATCAACAGCGCTGCGAGGAAATGCAGCTTACACAAGTTAGCATGGCGTGTGTGTGTGTGTGTGTGGGGGGGGGGGTGTATGGGGGGGGTCGCTTGCTCTTAAAGCTTGACTTTTTTGTAGTAAATTAATAAGAGTCATGCTGACAATCTTTCTGATTCGGTCCACACGATAGATGATTTTTATGTTAATTAGTGGTGATTTTGCTGTAAATCTTTGAAGAGAGTTTGAAGGTTTTACAATAATAAAGGTGATTTTACAGAAATGTCTGCATCGCAAAAACGACAACTATGAAGCGCATAAGGAAGACATTTTTAACTACTTTACGAAATCGAACCTACTACTACAAACGCTAACACACACACAAATAGGCGGCAGCTGTTAGTTCCATCTTAATAATACAAACTTTTAATTATGTATCTAATGACCTGCGTCTGTTTGAGCTTCACGCTCTTTTGCATGTTGTGGGTAGCGACGCACGGGGTAGACATGCTGTTTCTCCCCTTATTAGTTTTTTAGAAATGAATCATTTATAGATTTGTATGACTCTGAATCACTTCTCTTTCGGGGTCATAGGAAAATATATGAATCAAGCAAATCAGTTCAAACACAATCGAATTACACTGTCAGTTCAATATTGACCTGTCTGTAATTATTGTTTTTAAAACATGTTTTATCTTAAAACTGGTTCTTAGATTAAATTAAATTAGATTAAATTAGATTGGATTAAATTCGGTTAGATTCAATTCGATTCGATTAGATTAAGAGAGGTGAGGATAGGATAGGATAGGATAGGATAGGTTAGGTTAGGTTAGGTTAGGTTAGATTAGGCTAGGATAGATTAAATTAGATTATATTAAGGTAAGCGAGGCAAGGCGAGGCTAGGTTAGTTTAGGTTAGATTAGATTAAACTAGGCTAGGATAGGATGGATTAAATTAGATTAGATTAGGTGAGGTGAGGCAAGACTAAATTAGGTTAGGTTAGATTAGACTAGGATAGGATAGGTTGGGATAGATTAGATTAGGTAAGGGTTAGATTGGATTACATTAGATTGGATTACATTAGGTTACATGTGTGTGTGTGTAATCTATATATAAATATACAGTATTAGGTGAATGTGCAGGTTATAAGAGTTAGTTAGGTTAGTGCTTTTACAGTCTAGTGCTTTGTGAGTTTAGTGTTATGATTCCGTTGGTGGTTGGTGGTGTGTTCATTTGCAAGAAATAATAAAGGAGTAAAATATTTGGTGGTTTTTTTTTTGTTTTTTTTTTGCATTCCAGGGTTTCCACACACAGCAACTGAAAAATGCGTCTTTTTTGTTGTTAAATATTATCCATCAGCACTAAATTATGGGTTTTGTTTTTCTACACACACACACACACACACACACTCTCTCTCTCTCTCTCGCTCTCTGTCCTGTAAGAGAAAAGGACAGCACAGTGTCCTACCTTGGCACGGATCTGTCCTGAGGTGGACACTTTGCGGATGAGTTTGTGGGAGCTCTCCTCTGGTTCCCCGTCGCTGTCTGATGACTCGTCTCCCGCATCGGCGCGCTCCGGCTCGCGCACGTACAGTGTGTTCGGGTTCGGTTTGGTCGCCATGGACGCACACTGACCGAGAGAACAGGGACCGGTTCTTCACTCTCCACCTCCTGCACCGCCTGCCGGTTCTGTACTCTGCAAAAAACCAAACCAAAAACACAAGTGCGCTTTCACACTCAAGCGTCGGTTCAGTTCGTCGGTTTCTTTCTGTTGGTTTTGGCTAGAAAAACATACAAGACAGTAAATCCTGTACAAAGCAACAGGCGTCCATAAGCGCGCGCTGTATAGTGCTGTCCATGAACGCGATCAGCCAGGGCGCAGAAGCTGCTGCGATATCTGACATTTATTAGAGCTTATTATGTGTGTGTTTGTGTGTGTGTGTGTGAGAGAGAGAGAGAGAGAGAGAGAGAGCTCGGAAATGTTTACTGCCCTCACTTGTAGATTCTCGCAGAGAATTGCAGTTTTCTCTGTAAGCACATGGCGCATGATGCGATCGCGCACACAGCACAGCACAGCACATAAACCGGCTGGCATGCAAATACAATTAAATCCTATGCTTTTTTTAGGCTTCAAGTTATTTAGATCGTTTTTTAGATCTGCATCTCTGTGACTCAGCAACCGCTTTACCGTCTATCAGACGCGCGCGCACCGCATTCAGTACGTGAACGACACGACCTGCACTGCCGATAGGGATTTTACACGAAATCCGCACGGACACATCGGCTGTCAGTCGTTGTAAATAAAACCTCAACGGCTTCCTGACTCACGCATTCCCCTTAAAAAGGTGCGGGTCACATGCAGCCGCACGGTTTTTTTGCATGTCAGATGGTGGTTTTTTTTGCGTTTACCTTTGCGTTTAGCTTCTCCGCGCTGTGTCTCGCGCTCGGCTTTGTGTTGTCTTTCGCTTGTGAGGCTCCCGCGCGGCCGCACTGTTTGGACAGTGTAAAAATCTCCGGCACACACACACACACACACAGGCAAGCGCGCGGGCGCGTACGCATAGCCTCGGATCGGATTTGAAACTAATGGGAGGGGGTAAAGATAGAGAGAGAGTGAAAGAGGGAGAGAGAGAATGAGAGAGAGAGAGAGAGAGATTTGAGATGTTAACTCAGCTTTGATAAATTACAAATACATACCAACTAAATTAGAAGACAAGCATCATTTTAGAACAAACCTTTACAAAGATAAAAAAGAAAATTAAAATAAAATTAGTTCTTTAATAAAATAGAAAAAAGTGCTAAAAAACCATTTCACCCCATCAATAAAACAGAGAGAAGAGAGAGAGAGGGTAAGAAATAGAAACAGAGAAATGGAGAGAGACAGAGAAAGAAAGAGAGAAACGGAGAGAAAGAGAAAAAGGAGAGAGAGAGAGAGAGAGAGAGAGAGAGAAAAAGAGAGACAAAGAAAGAGAAAGAGGGAAAGAGAAAGAGAGAGAGTTGTTAGGCACCTGCACGTTGACATCTCAGGAATATAATTTCGGTCACGCCGTCATTTACTCACATTATATATTATTATTATTATTATTATTATTATTATTATTATTATTATTATTATAATAGGACATTCAGTAACCCCAGTGTTTGCATTTTATACTGTAGTGACACTCTTATCCGCGTCACCCGTTTCACCAGGCTGTCCGCAAAAATACTCTACTAGTACAGACCTGCCAGTTTAGCATCAGCAACCAGACTTTAGCAGGATCTGAATAAAGACACACCACCATGTGACAGGTGAAGAGGTCATGTTTTTATTAGAAGCACAATTTTTAGAGTAAAAACAGCACAGCAATAAAATTCTGTTTTAAAAATTATTTTTAGAAGAGCATCTTTCTCTATTAAACAACAATTTTGGGTCCTATGTAAAAATGGCGGTTGGGGCCCCTAAGACACTCTGCTGCTGCATGTCCCAGTGAGACACACCCTGATTTAGAATTCAGAGAGTTAAGAACAGAAAAAAAGAAGAAAAAGAGGAGTCAGCATTTGGCAGATGCCCTTATCCAGAGCGACTTGGGGGTTAAGGGCCTTGCACACAGGGGCCCAGCGGTGGCAACTTAGTGGTGCTGTAAATCAAACCCCAATTTTCCAGTTGGCCCTCCAACACACTTACCACTGTGCTACCCCTTTTCCCTATTTTAGCTACATTAAAACAGTTAATAGTTTCACCGCAGTATGTGCGCTGTATAAAAAAGGACCCAGCAGTGGCAGCTTGGTGGTATTGGGAATTGAACCTATGATCCTCCAACCGGCAGCCCAACACCTTAATCACTAAGTCACGACCTTCCCTCATATTATTGTGTGGTGGATTTAACAGTTAGGGCGCTGAGTTGTTAACTGGAAAACCAGGAAGATCTGAGTTCAAACCCCACCACCACCAGTCTGCCACTCTTGGGTCCTTGAGCAAAACTTAACCCTTAACCCTTCCTGCTCTAGTGGGCGCTGTATCATATCTGACTTTTTGCTCTGACCACAGTGAAAAGTGTGAAAAGTGTGTGTGACAGATAAAGACATTTACATTCTTGTAAATGATACATCACCAGGGTGACCAAGGACGTCCCACTCCGCCATAAAAAGACGTTCCAGCTGTTCTTTAAGGACTAATGATTTAAGTTGCTCACACACACACAATGTTACCACACATAATTCCTGCTACCTGTTTTTTCACCCAAATGAGCATTGGTTCTCTGTTGAGTCTGGTTCCTCTCAAGGTTTCTTCCTATTTCCATCTCAGGGAGATTTTCTTTTCCATCATCGTCCCCGGCTTGCTCATCAGGGACAAACTGATTTCTGTTTCATTTTCATCTTATAATTTTCTATTTCTTTGATTGTGTAAAGCTGCTTGTGACAATCACCATTGTAAAAAGCGCTAAACAAATAAAATTGAACCGTGACTGGACTGTGTAACAAAAATAATGGGGAAAGGACACACTTATAAATGTGCTGGTAAGGTGTCCACAAACTTTTGGCAATAGAGTGTTGATTTCAGTTACGTTCTAACCCTTGATGTCCTGCATTACTAAAATCAAAATGTCCACTTCCAATATAAACTTTAATTGAGAGGAGATTGGACAGGAGGTTGCAGCTGGTCTGTTTGAAGAACGATGTTCCACAACTGTTTATTGTGCCTCTTTCAGTTTTTCAGTCCATTTTTCATGCCACAGGTTTGCAGAAGACAATCAGCAGCACTAAATGAACTCCTGCTGAGTTAAATGGGAGCTGTTTACCTCCGTAGAACTCAATTGAGCCCAGTGGGTGTTAATTTAGCCCTGGCAAGTTCACCTGCTTTTCCTCAGGGTCTTTTTTTTTATTAACAGCAAGTGAATGGATGTAGTGATTCTGTTGTTCTTTCTCCTCAACTTCCTTCTTCCTCCGCCGACATACTAACTGTAGACGACTGGAGGCATCTCAAGCTCTCCCCACATCACCCTAACCTCACTCCCACCCCCACCATACACCAAATGCTATTTTAAAAAAAGCACAAGTCCATCAGGTCCTCTTTCTGGTGGACCTGGTAGCATTTTGTTCCTGGGAAAAATTCCTCTCCTTCTCATTATGGACATGGTTGGCTGACAAACCTGCCTTTGGATCAGAGTTTAAGCTCAGCCATTTTCTCTCTGAACAGCATGTTAGCTTTCCCTAAACGCTGCGATCTAAAAGAGAGGGTCACCGTATGCTTCTCACTGTCTCCACATTTTATTTCCAAAGGCTTTTAAGCTCACTTTAAATGCTTATCCTCATTTTCAATGCGTGTACTTAACCAAAGCTGCAACTCATCCGGGTGCATTAAGGACTGCCAGACATCGTCCGCATTAATAACCTCAATAGGCTTTTACCATCCAAAAGATCTTTTACAATATTCGCCTTGCCGATAGTAAGTGGTTATTATTCCACTTTGCCAGAAGAAAGCAAAAAATGTGGCAACGGTTTTCGGGCTGCTTTTATGCTCAATGTGCTTTGTAAGAAATTGCACCAAGAACTGAAATATTGACTGCTGAAACAACAGATCTATATTTAATATGGGATTTATTTACCGAGTACTCTCAATCACCTGGTTTTTGGCCCAACACAAACACACACACACACACACACACACACACACAATCTTATATACCATATTTGTAAAGACCTTCCAATGACATAAATATTAATCCAGGTATTAGGAGCTTAATCTTAATCTTAATAGTCCGATAATTTAATCCGTGCAAGGTATTTGTATTTGGCGTAAAATATGAGATATAAAAACCTACCCCCACACACCCACCCACACACACACATACACATAGAATAGGACTCAGTAAGGCAATAAGGTAGCGATTCTACCCTTGCCTTTTGCTGCACATGGTCTTACACCCACAGAAAGGTTGGATAACGAGAAGGTGAAACAGGTGTCAGTAAAATGTGTGTGCATTACAATAAAACAAAATAATAAATAAGGGTTTGGTAAAGTGTGCACTTCTTCTAAGTGTGTGACTCATTCTCAAGTTGTATAACACGTACCACCTGTGGCTGGTGGAAAGCCTCCTTAGAGTTTAGTTTAATCATAACAGCTCTCTGCTGCCACCCAGCGGTCACGCTCTTTCTACTGCGTTCTACTTGGAACGGCATGGTGGCTGCAAACAAATTGGAAACGAAATATTAACTGTGCACGTAGTTCTGTGTGTATATTTAGGGGCAGGATTTATCAAACTGCGCTATGATAGAATTAATGACGATTTATTCACCTCCAGGATGAAGGCGATGAACAGACACTGAGCTGTCCGGTTGGCAGCGTCATTCGGGGATGACGTCATCAACGGCATCACCCTTCAGCCCACGCTGCTGCTGGCAGTGCACGTGCGCATGCAGAGGCACGGAAGGAACTGCAGAGCTGGAATTTTTATTTCTTTTTTAACAACGACCAAGAAAAAAAAAAAAGATCCCCAAACAGCCTGATCATGTGATGGTTAGTTGCACTGATTGGTTGGTTCATTTGTAAAATCTCTATAGTAACAATGACTCAGGAACAAAAAATTGGCTAATAGAACATTAACATTTACAGCATCTGGCAGACGCTTTTATCCAGAGAGACTTTATCTCTTTTATATCAACTGAGCAATTAAGGGGTTAAGGGACCTGCTCAAGGGCCCAACAGTAGCAAATCAGTGGTGCTGGGAATAAAATTCTGATTAGCAGTCCGACATATTAACCATTGTGCTACCACTTTCTACAGCTCCTGAGATGGCATTAGGTATAGAGTAGGAAAAACTGAGAGCAATAATGAAACAAGAACTCGGTGTAACCAAATTGCAGTAAATACTTAGTGCTGAATAAACACATACATGTTCACATTTACAGCATTTGGTAGACATCCCAATCCAGAGTGATTTACATCTCTTTTTTTATACAACTAAGCAATTGCGGGGTTGGGGTGTTGCTCAGGGGTCCAGCAGCGGTAACTTGGTGGTGCTGGGAATTGAACCCTGATATTCCAATTAGCAGGCCAACACCTTAAACAACTGTTCTACCACTTCCCCCTTTTGCTTTGGGTTTGCAATCAGGCCTGGCTGCAGAGCCATAGCAAATTTTGTTGGTGGTGGAGGCATGTGACAGGGTGAAACCTAAACTACCCCCCACTAATTCTCGAGCCAGACCTTTTTATTTATGACCTCTACCCAGTGTACGGCCATCAATAAAAATTGTAAAACATGTTTTCTTAATTATTAAGTTATTAGTTATAAACGTCATTAGTGTAACGTCCATCAAATTGCCTATGGTTAGTTTTGTTGATGGTGAACTGGAACATCCTACATTATAAAGGTCTGGTGTAGCACATTAGATGGTGCTGTCCTGTGTTAATGCTAAAAACTTTACTTGACCTCTTATGTTCATCTGTGTCTTCACTTTGGTATAGGCAGCAGTGGTGGCTCAAATGGTTACGGTGCTAAGTTGTTAATTGAAAAACCTGGTTTCAAGGCCCACTGCCCCAGTCTGCCACTGTTGGTCCTTAAGAAAGACCCAAAAGCACTAAACCCTTCCTGTGTTCGGTTACGCTGTAGCATAGTTGACCCTGTGCTTTGACCCCAACTTTCTAAGATTGGATATGCAAAGAAAGACGTTTCACTGTCCTGTAGATTATATGTGACAAATAAAGACCTTTATTTTCTATTATTTTTAAGCCTGTTGACTGCCGTAAACAAGGCTGTGCAGAAGTACATATTAAACGCCATCTATCAGGTGTATATGCTTCCACCTGCCTCAGCTTGCTTCTTCTCAGGACATGTATTTATTAAAAAAAGAAATAAACCATCATGTTCTGTATCTTTTGGCCCAAATTCCCAAACAGCTTTGTAAAGCTAAAACCCAGTCTCTTTAAAATCTGTGTAATTGTGTAAGTGGAAATGTTATTATTCATTCAGTTCTAATCTAGCCACAGAGCTCACAAGCCAGTGACTTTGGTGCCAGCCCCAAGCCTAGATAAATAGAGAGGTTTGTGTCAGGAAGGGTATCCCACATAAAAATATGCAAATCATCTGTCAGAATTTCATACCGGATCACTCGAAGCCCGGGTTAACAGTGATCGCCACCGGCACCCTGAAATTGGGCTACTGTTGGTCATAGGAGGAGAGGAGGAGGACAGGTGAATAGACAGAAAGAGAGGAGGAAAGGCAAAGAGTGTAGGACTGAGAATAGGGATGCTGAATTTTTGTGACAACGACAGGGAAAGGTAGAAAGCTGGTTGAAATGATGGAGAGAAGGTAGGTAGATATATTGTGTTTACAAGTGGAAGGGTAGCAAGGCTTGTAGTATTGAATCAAGTTGTTTTAGCATGGGGTGGATAGAATGAGAAATGGGGTAGGAGTGATCCTGAAAGAGGAGTTTGTGAAGAATGTTCGGGAGGTGAAAAAAATGTCAGACAGGGTGATGAGTTCGAAGTTAGAAATTGAAGGGCTGATGTTAAATGTTGTAAGTGGTTATGCCCCACAAGTAGGTTGTTAGAGGTTCCACAATGTACCACAAGTAAGTAAGTTAGAAGAGGAAGAGAGGTTCTGGAGTAAGTTAGATGAGGTAATTGTGAGTATTCCCAGAAGAGTAGTGATAGGCGCAGACTTTAATAGACATGTTGGTAAGGGGTACAGAGGTGATGAGAAAGTTGAGGGGACAGATGATTTGCTGTGGCCCCTAAAAGGAAACAGCTAAAAAAAGAAGATTCTTTGACTTAGTTCTCCCCTCCCCCCTTTACATCCCTGGTTAAAAAGGTGCGTAAGCTTACCTAGTAAACCTTCGTTCATTACTGCCATACTTCTGAGACATCCTGAGGATGCACTGCCCATTGTTGTGAAAGTTGTCACTATGTTGCGAACATTGGGTCTTAGTTCTTTGCTCCACGGTGAGTTTTACACCCTCTGTTCTGAAAAAAAAATGCAAAATCCTTTCTTTCTTGCAATTTTTGGGGTTTTATATAACAGCCAGCAAAGAGAAAAGAACTGAAACACCATATTTCAGCCCATGTACCACAAGCCATGAGCACACACTGTATCCCTTATACTTACAACCTTATTACTGATAATACACTCCTGTCTCACATCAACACATGTCCTAAATTCATCCATTTATCCACCCATTTATCTATCTATCTATCTATCTATCTATCTATCTATCTATCTATCTATCTATCTATCTATCTATCTCTCTGTCTGTCCCTTTGTCGGTCTGTCCCTTTGACGGTCTGTCCATCCAGCTATCTATCTATCTATCTATCTATCTATCTATCTATCTATCTATCTATCTGTCTGTCTGTCTGTCTGTCTGTCTGTCTGAACGACTGAAGATGCTGACTGTTTCTCAGGTATTGATTATAATTAAACACTCTATAATTGAATCCAGCTCTGGGATTCATGCTTGACAATTCACAGTTTGTTGAAAGTGCTGAGAAACAGGAAGATAGCTTACTTAACGTTAGAAATATTTCGAAAAAAAATAAATTCCAACAATTAAAAAACAAATATGACTCATCCGGTAACTACGCCGCAAATAATGAGAGAGATACATCGTTATGAAAAAGACTCATGTCAAGCTTGTCTGGCCAAATGGCTTTAAAGACGGTCTGTATAAATATTACTATGTATAAGCAAACCCAACATAAACAATTCAATTCAATTTGGGTTTATTTCTATAGCACTTTTGAGACAATGGACATTTTTTCAAAGCAGCTTTACAGGACATAAGCATCCCTAGTGAGCAAGCCTAGGGCGACTATAGCAAAGAAAAACGCCAATAAATGTTAGGAGAAAGAGAAATCCTTGAGAGGAGCCAGACTCAAAAGGGAACCCATGCTCAACAGTCTATATACTGTGCTTAACAAGGGTTCAATATTTGTGTCCTTTATAATAATATAATCATAAAACATAAATATTGCATTTTAGCAAAGATGTGACATTTGTCATTGAGTAAGTTATTATTATAACCAGTTTCTGTTTGCCTGATTATAATGTCAAATCAATTAGCTGAATAAACAGGCACTTTTAACCCACAATCCACAATCAGATAATTTATGCAGAAGAATAATTCTGCCATTTAGATTCTGGTTACCATGAGAACATGCCTGCTTTCAGTCATTGAATGACTATTGATGCATTTTGAAGCCAAAGGGACATTTTGGAAAACATTATAAAGGTATATCCAAAGCATGTAGGCATAAATTCTCTCACCCAAAATTTCCAGACATTAAATTGTATTGTGTATATTTAACCTTATTAATAACACCAATTAAAAGTGCTTAACTGACTATAATGCGATTAATTCAACATTTGCGTTCATTAATTAACTCCAACAAATTAGCCAAATTGAGGCATAGCTTTTTGTCACATAAGTTAATTACATAGGCTAATGTGAGATCGCCAACAGTTCTTGCTTTCTCTCTATTATACTCTGCTAAACCCCACACCCAACCTCTTTCTACCCCAACCTTAGCTTCATTTAAGCTATTAGATGTACCCGTGTTCTTCACAGATAGACATTTACTGGCTTTTGTACCTGACTTGTAAATGCATACAAACATTTAAGTTGCCTTTGACTAATTTAGCCTTTGACTAATTTAACATTTTGCATTACATTTATAATACCTCCAAATGGTGGTCTCTCTGTAAATTTAGTGACCGAATCTGCCACACTTGCACAAGACAGTGTGTAACATTATCATTTGTGTTTTAGATTAGATGAGCATTTAATAGTATGGAGACAGGGCAGCTTAGTGGCTTAGTGGTTTAGGCTACCACTTGCCCATCCATGCCACATACACATATTGCAAAGAGAAATAGCTTGTGGACTAAAACTATTTGCAAGTCTTTTTGTCCGTGACTTCACACTTCGGTATCATCTTCTCTTTAAGCCTTTAGGTCTGGCATACTTCCACCTTGGATGGCTTAATGATTTTCTGAATTCTGAAATCTGTGGGAAGTTTACTGTTATCAGACTTTATCATTGCACCTTTTCCCACTTGCACTTTTGCCTTTATAATTTGTCCCCTCTCAAGGCAACGTTCAAATACGAATGTAAAAATTGTGGCTTGAAATAAATAAATCAAAAGTGGAGAAAAACAAAATGTACTAGAAGCCCAGGGGTGTGTTTTAGAGGCATG
This sequence comes from Bagarius yarrelli, assembly GCA_005784505.1. Taxonomy (NCBI): domain Eukaryota; kingdom Metazoa; phylum Chordata; class Actinopteri; order Siluriformes; family Sisoridae; genus Bagarius; species Bagarius yarrelli. Next base: position 1,882,477 of record VCAZ01000053.1, read on the forward strand.
GATTTGAAGGAAAGGTTGAGATATAGATGATATTTCCTTCTATTGTAAAATTTGCAAATGCTTACAGTAATGAATTACTGATGATATTTTCAGATATACTGGAATTTTAAGAATGACACTATATTGCCAAAACTGATGTATGTGGTTCCTTCTCAAAATTTGGAAGCACACAGTTGTCTAGACTGTCTTTGTATGTTAGTGTGAAATTATGTATGTTGTGCTATGATTGAATCTGAGTGTTCTCCACAAAGACCTGACCATAATATCACTGAACACTTTTGGGATGAACTGGAACGATAATTGCACTATGGACCTCCTCACTTTAAGTGTCTGATCTCACTAATACTATTGTAGCTACTTAAACATGTTTCACATTCCAGATAAATGCCTTACTAGAAGAGTGGCGATTAATCTCACAGCAAAATGAGGAGTAATTCTGTTCAGGTGTCCACAAACTTTTGGCAGTTTAGCGTATATTCTGATCTTATTTTGTGTACCCTTGGAAAGCTAGAGATCTGTTGACTTTTAGCTAAAGCTCTGCTGGGTTTGAAGGGTAAATAAAACCTCATTATGACCTCATTACATTTTCAACAAGGCCTATTCTCTCTGCAGAAAGCAGGACTCTACTCTAGATGAAAGGGTTCGAATAAAGCCGCTGGTCATTGTGCAGTTGAACTGGTGGCTTTCAGAGCAGCGTGAGTAAGAATGAAAAGGAGCCTTTGATTGTTGCAGTAGGCGCTGGGTTTAAAACCAACATTGACACACAGATGTGCACACACAAAGCACTTTTTGTCATTGTTCAAGTAGACAACAAATCCCTTATAAGTCTGAACTGAGAAAATTTTCGCCAATTTTTTCAATACCAAGTTCTTTCTTTCAGTCTCTCTGTCACCTCGTACAGTCATGAAATGCATGGATGCTGCATCGGCTCCTATGTGACTCGAGGGCATCTATATTCTGAACTAAACAGACAACTGGCTAATAGTAGCTCAGACGCAACATCAGTTTTGGCATCAAGGTTTTAGCACATATCCAGAGGTTGGGTTTGAGAGTCGATGCCAAGAAGATCGTACTCTCCACAGCTCAGACATTATCTATTTGAGGCTTTTCTGGAATTTAGTCACGATGCAGGCCAGGCTTACGCAGGACCCTGTCGACTCAACACTCGCAACAATGATGGAATTTAGAGAGGGGCAGTCATTCAGTGTCAAGCAGTTGTAAAGGCTATTGGGCCAAATGGTGGCATCCAAAAGGGATACATTTTAGCCTGCTGCATATAAGACCACTAGATTTTTTCTGCCCAGTGTGAGCATGTACATGTACATCCACAAAGCTTCCCATGGAGAAGGTTTAGTCTTTCCTGGTCTGGTATTGTAAGGGGGTAGGACAAAAGGCTTGTAATCCAATAGGACCCGACACCGCAGAAGGCACTTTTGGTACATACCCGGGTCAACACAGGAGACATGGAGGCCGCCATACCCATAGTTGAGTGCACTCTGATCTGAGAAACGATCCCAACCAAACGAGTCCTCTAGGACCTTGCTCAGGTGGCCAGCTAATGACATTTAACTCCTTTTGTTTAACTGAAAGGTTGTGTACTGTTAGCAGATTGAGTGACATCATCAATATCACAACACATTCAGTGAAATTCCACATTTCGGAAAGTATTAACAATACTTACAGTACATAACACTGACTAACTGACTTATGTTTGATGTTTCTAGACAAATACAGCAACAGTTTACATCAATTTGCATTAGAAATGGAGAAGGGAAGGCGAATCTATTAAACATCTAAACAGTATTATGTAAAAAAATAATCTAGTGTTGTTAAGTTCCTAATTTCCTAACACCAAGTTTGTTTTACACAGAGGGAAACGTGTGATAAGTGTGATAAGGCATATAGCAAAGCAGCAGAGAGAAAGAAAGCTTGTATTGAGGCAGTCTTAAACACTTTCAGTATAGATTTGAGAAAGCTGTGATAAAGATGATTATTTTTATGATGAAAAAGTATAAATCAGGCTAAATTGTCCATATGTTAAATAAAATATTCCACCTTCAAATCTGTCAGTGTGTGAAGCATTTCTCAGACTCGTCACTATAGAGACAGTCATTAGAACTGCGTTCGGCTGATGGCCACTGATATTCTGAAGAAACCGAGCAATGCAGAAAAAAACTGATATCATAGTCATACAGACTCTATAACCGACTCTAACCAGCATTATTAGGCAGCATATTTCTATTCCAATCACACACACACACACACACACACACACACATACACACTTCTCTGCACAGTTGCACACACTCGCCAGAAAGAGGCTTGGAACAGTGTCAGCCGGATTCGCCTGTTGAGGTAAATTTGCTCTCTTGCCTGAATATACAATTGCAGCTTAGTCATTCATACACACAATCATTAAGTTAAGCACTTAGTTAGCCAGGACACGTGACCACACAGAGGAGATTTCTTTACTACAGAAGCTTATTTGTTTCCAATGTGACTTCCAATGTTCAAGCATCACCCGGTGGATTTCATGTACATTTACATTTCTGGCATTTAGCACACATGCTTATTCAGAGCAACACACATTTATCCAAATTAACAGTTAAGGTTTAAGGGCCTTGCTCACGGACCCAACAGTGGCAATTTGGTGGTGCTGGGAATTGAACCCTGGTCTTCCTATTTTATTTACAGCATTTGGCAGACGCTTTTATCCAGAGCGACTGACATTTTGTTGAACAAATGAGCATTTGGGTGTTAAGGGCTTTGCTCAGGGGCTCAGAGGTGGCTGCTTGGTGGTGCTGGGAATAAAACCCTGATCTTACAATTAGTAGTCCAACACCTTGACCACTGTGCTACCACCTCCCAATTAGCAGTCGAACAAACAAACCACTGCGCTACCATAATCACTCTGGTCATCAATGAGAAACAGAAAAGCATTTGGTCTACAACAGTGGAAGGCCACATTGTGTTCCACAACAGGAACCTAAGACTTTATTGTGCCACCTGGTCCTAAGTTTTATCATATACAGCTATAAAGCAGTTATACAGTAGAATAAAGCCTTTATGTAGGCAAATAAAAAACAAAAAACAAGACAATAACCTAAGATTCTGATCCAAGGTTATGCTTTAAAATTAATGCATACAAGCTGTAGTGTATAAGCTCTGCAAGCAAGATTTTTTATCATATCATAACACAATGCATCATTCAACAAACAGCAAATAATCAGCAGAACTTTTATCCATTAAAAAATGATTCAGAAATAAATCATTCATTTAAAAAGATTCATAAATGCCGAAATGTTTTAATACGGTATTAGAAAGGATTTTCAATGTTAATCTTCACCGAAACCTTTAGAACTGACACTCAGGATGACGTCAAACTAAGAGAGAAACCAAGCTTACGAACCTAAAAGATTTAAGTTATTAACATATATAGCAATTGTGCAGTGCTACTGTATACACACACTAATAACTTAGTCTATCAGGGTGATGTGTGTCACTAAGCAACAGAGTGCGCTTGACTAGCAAAATCACCTCCATTCTCAAGAGATCCAGTTAGAACTAAAGAACAGAGGTCATAGGTGCGTTGCCATGTCAGTGTGCAATAATTTAAATGCGTAAATGTCTTTATCCAGAGAAAAATGCTCCTAATTGCTTAATAAAGACGTGTGTAATTTTCTTCCAATTTTCATGTTCCAGATTGCTGATCTGACGTCTGCAGGTACATTAAAACATTTTAAACCATTTACTTGCTGCCGTACAGCTGCAGGGTTGCAGATTCAATCATAAGCTTAGAATCGTGTGTGTGTGTGTGTGTGTGTGTGTGTGTGTGTGTGTGTGTGTGTGTGTGTTGTTTTACAGGTTTTCTACATCTCTGGTTTTCACCCACCTTTTAAAAAAATAACAGCAGGTGGATAATTGCTTCAAAATTGCCCTAATGCACAAATGATGACCTGGTGGCCTGTCCGCCATGCATTCCTGCCTGATGCACACCATTTTATCGGAATAGACTTTAAATTTAACCTAATAAAACAGTTAGTAATGATTAATAAATGAATTTATTGACTTACTTCCAGGTTATTGGTTTATCTTGGTTAGTGCTGTGGTGGTGGACCTATTTAATAAAAAATCTATTGGATAGATTTTTTTCATTAAATGTGTAATAAATAAAAAAATAGTTTTTTTTTTAATTGTTTACTGCTATGCTAGTGGCTCTTTATTGACAACACAAAGAATATTTGCTATTAACCTTTCATCCTTACTCACATGTCCAATAGAACCTCCTGAATATTTTGTGGGTCCATAGTAAACACAGAACTAAATCTTGAGAAGTTTTAATCCAAACTTTTTTTTTTTTTATATTAACAATAAATCAAATTGTACTTTTAATGACAAAAATAAACTTGTCCTAACTGGGCTTATTTAAGATAAAGGTGTTATTTGTCACATAGACTCTACAGCACAGTGAAATTTGCTTCTTCACATACCCCATCTTAATAAATTGGGGTCAGAGCGCAGGGTCAGCCATGATGCAGCTCCCCGGGAGCAGGAAGGGTTAAGGGTCTTGCTTAAAAACCCAACAGTGGCAGACTGACACCAGTGGGGCTTGAATCCAGGTTTTCCTTGTTGTCCAAACAACAACTCAGTGCCCTAACTATTTGAGCCAATAGAAAATCAGAAGAAAGCGTGAATGCAGTCAACCACTACCAGAAATTATGCAGTCAAGATTTTAACATTAGGGAAATTCGCAGGAATCAGCGCAACCAGAGTGCAATGGTTGCGCCCCACCCTGGGTGAACCACCTTCTTGATCATGGTATCCCCCATGCCAGGTAAGATTATGATGATATATTATGCATCCTCCATCTTAACAAGCCTTGTTTTAGTGTTCCATCTCGTGACTTATGATTGCATTTTATACGACAAAGTGGGTTGGACATAACTAACTATACGTAGAAAACAACACAAGAGGTTAGTGAACTTTCAGCTTATCTCTGTACTTTGCCTAAGTTCTGGCAGTCACCAGCTAGGTTTTTAATGTACCTTCAGTTTATACAGAGAAGTGGGGAATCAAAAGCTCCCTCTGCTATGCAACTCAGTCCATCCCCAAAAAAATTACCTTCACCTGCAGCTTGTTTCCCACTCACTCACACTCGCTCTATTTAAAGACACTAGTCTTACACACACTCGCCAACTGGTCTCACCTATGCGACACAAGGACTCTCTCTTTATCTATCTACCTTTCTGTCCATCTGTCTTTTAGCTCCAACAATTCCATCCAACGCACCAACTTACCTTCGAGTTCCTATCCGAGTCTCTCTCAAGTTTCCTCCTCAGGCTCCTCCGTGTGTTTCTCCAGCTCCATCAGTTTCAGGATATATCCAACTTTGATCCTACTACTGCATTCTTTCTGAATATTCGGGTAACAGTTTTAAGTCTGCTCCTCTCCTGCTTTTCCCCTTCAAACCATATTGTGAGTAAATGCAAGCATTGGGGTTTAACGAACTATCTTAAAAGCTATAAAACTAGATTAATTTGTTCATAGTGGTAATTTTAAAGAGGAAGTGGTAGTTCAGTGGTTAGGGTGTTGGACTGATAATTAGAAGATTATCAGAAAAAATGTATGTCGCTCCGGATAAGGACGTCTGCCATATGGCGTGAATGTAAAGCCATCATAAAAAATGATAATGGAGGCTTGTTATTTTACATTTAGTTTTAACGTGTGTAAGTGTTTTATAGCTGCTCCCTTGGCCAGGTCTTTCTTGTAAAAGATGTAAATGAGATGTCCTGGTTAAATAAAGGTAAATAAATCAAAAAAAAAAAAATTATTGCATAATTGTTTAAAAATTTGTAGTTTCAGACATTTAAATAATGCAGTTTGTACAAAAAGACCAGCTTTTAGTTATATTTTAAAATTGTCAAGCCCAAAGTGTGCAGTGTTTATATTTTGTGTGTGTAGGTGCGCAGCTTCAGTGTTGTATAACTGTGGAGTCACATGCATATTTGAATAAACAGTATAGAAGGTGATGTAATAGGTTTACCCACAGTGCCATGTGAGGAAGATGAATGGAGGAGCGGGAGCGAGGCCGATTGGTGGGAGCTTCATCAATGAACCGGCGCTGGAGCTCATTGTCATTCTGATCAGGTTGTGTGATTCATAACAGCAGCCGCCAGGGAGAAAGCAATAAAACAGGATTTCTGTAGACAGCTTACTGAGATGTCTCGCTTTCCCTGTCTTCCTTTCCCTTTTTCTCCCACTCACTCTATCATCTTTACTTCTCTCTTTCTCTCTCTCTGTCATATTTTTTCCCTTGCTCTATCTCTGCCTTTTTACCTTCTTCTTTCTCCTTCTTTCTTAATCCATTTATGCATTACATTTTTAGCATTTAACAGATGCCTTTATTCAGACTGATGTACATTAATCTACTTTGACAGTTGAGCAGTTAAGGGCCTAACTCGAACCCGATCTCTTCGTCCTATAGCCCCCCCCCTTCCTCTTTTCAGGTTTTTTTACTTTTTCTTTTCTTTTTCTTCACACGTGCCTTTCATTACATACAATGTCACAAATCACCCCTTTCATTTAGTTTAAAGTTATTTGAAACATTTCGTTAGCTTTTAGATAAACAAAAATATCGTCCGATTCAGAAATAATTGTAACTTTTAAATCGGAAATGATGTGAAATGGTGTAAAACACATACTGTATTTACACTATAGGAGAGGATTGCTCCATCCGATCCTTTCTGACTTCTCATTATCATTAGAAATTACCAGAAAATTATGACAGTTGGCATTTCATAAAAACTGGAAACGTTTTACCTTCATTTCAAGGTACCTTATTTGCTTTTCCGGTTCACTGTACTGCAGGCAGGCACAAGTAAGACTATTATATATGTTTAGAGTCTCCATCAGAAGCACATTATCGAGCATCAAAAAGCTTTATTGTCATTTCAACCATATATCGCAGATACAGTAAAGTGTAGGTGAAATGAAACATCATTACTCCAGGATCAAGAGGCTACACAAAACAACACAGAACAAACAACAAAAAGCTACTTAACAAAAAAACAACACAGAACTAAAGAATAGACAATGCCAACATAAAGTGCATGTGTGCAACCTGGTGCAAACAGTGCAAATAACAATATAAGCATTACTTAAAAATAGACAATACCAAAAAACGGGTAGAAGAAGAATGAGGTGAAGAAGACATTAATGTGATGTTTTTTTTAGTTAGCAAATAGCGCATGGCAGAATAATTTCCCCTTTTTAAATGTGCGGGGAATGATTGCAGTTTTTGCAAAACTACAGAGGATCATGACCGGATAGGACAGGACAGGGACAGGACAGGACACGGGGGCCTCCGTGTCAGCGGCATAACTGATCACAAATACTACCCATGTTTGCATGCTCTTGCTGCATCTGTCTGAAGGGTCTGTTGATATTTTGCATGTCTCCCTTGCGTTTCTTTTTACATAACTGCACACACGCATGAAAAGGACCAAAAGGGAAATTGTTTAAAGATGTTAATTAAATCAACAAACAATATGCGGAGGATTAAATGTCTCGTGGGACGGACTGTCTGGGACTTTTTTATTTTTTAAAATACAGTACACTAGCTTAAAGACCCCAGCAGTATCAACTAATAAAGCGTTGACACAGTGGTTAAGGTGTTGGACTGACAATTGGAAGATCAGGGTTCAATTCCTAGTACCGCCGCTGGGCCCCTGAGTAAGGCCCTCAACCCTTAGTTGTATAAAAGAGATAAATGTAAGTCACTTTGGATAAGTGCGTCTGCCAAACGCTGTAAATGTAAAAATAAATCAGAAAAAAAAATCAGCTGAGGTTTTATGAGCTAATCAGACAAAAACAGTGAGGGATGTAAAGTTCCAAGTAGGAAAATGTCCTGTCTGCCAATGTCCATAATGTCCAGTCCATCACTGTACAAGAGGGGAAAAACTCTGGATGAAAGAGACTATTTGGATGAAAACCGCTGCAGTGAGTGGACAAACACCCACGGGGAAAATGTGTGAAATATCAGGACGGAGAGCAAGAAACACACACATACACACACACGCACACACGCTTGACTCAAGGACAATTCGATCCTTTAATAGACACATTACGCTAGAGTCGAGCTGTTGCGTAATAGAACACCGAAGCAGAACCACCGAGACGGAGATAGACAGGAAAGAGAAAATGCAAGACGGAATGTCAAATGCAGCTGTTCATAACACGATGCACGTCATCAGGATCTTAATGCTAAAAATGCCCAAGCCAGTGTAAACATCTGGAATTCAGACAAGCATCAGTGAACCATGTGTGTAATTATTGAGACGTACGGCGCAGCATTTGGAGGTGTTACGCACATTGTTAACAGGGCACCTTGGAACAACGTGTGTACATGTGTGTGTGTGTGTGTGTGAAAGAGTGCATTGCTATATATTTTACTATATTCTATAAGTTATTATAGATAATAATGTCGGATTTGGAGATCAGCCTGTACTTGTGTTGTCTTGCTGATGTTTTATTATTAATATTATTTCTGCCTCTGATTCACAAACTCGATCATGACTGTAGTGAAGCCGCTTGACGTCAAAGCGGGAGAATCGTGGGCGTGGTGTGTGGAAGGGGGCGGGGTCATATCAAAGCCAGCCAGCGCCGCGGTTCAGCTTCATGCACTGATAGCAATGCTGAGTGAGGAGCGGCTGCTGCGCCTCTGCCGAGGTTTCCGCCTGAGACGTGGCACGATTGCACTCGATTACAAAGAAAGATATAAAACAACTGGATATCCACACTGCTTCTCATGTGTCTTGGGTCTTTTACCTCCATCTCTGTGTCGTGTGAGCAGCGCGGACCGAGTGGGAAACACACTGCAGCTTCATGGCACTAAGGTACGATGTGATGCTTTCATCTTTGCGTGTTTTTTAGGGTTAAGAAAATAAGATCTGCGCCGGAATGACTCTTTTTTTAAATCTTATATAAGGCTCGACCTCCCGACAGTCTTTGCTTTTTTAGATCAACACCGTGCGGGTGACTGGAAATAAAATTTATGAATGAAGCGAGCTCCATGGTGCGCGCCGTTTGAGATTGTGGAGGCGCAATGCACGACGCCTGCTCAGGAGATCCGGTTTATTTTTAGCCGATTTCTAAAAATAGAACCCAAGAGAACGGTGCATATTTGAAATACTTTCTTAATGCAAATTTAATACAAATAATCAGGACAAAAAAAAAGGCTTTGACCTCTAAATGATGTCATTTTCAATACTGTGTGAACACGACGGGTTTTGCTTGGGAAGGGTGGAGGTCGCTTTGTGTGCCACTGATGGGTCAGGATGGGATGATTAAAAAAAAAATGTTGATTCTTTTAGTTAATTATAGCACATAATAATGCTGCACATAGTTACTCTAATTCTATCTGGTAACAGAGGCTAATTATTTGGGTCATATTTGGAGGTTGTCCTAAACAGGTCATTCTGATATGTTCCCCCTTTTTTCCTAATTTATCTATCCACCTTCATCTCTCTTTCTTTCTCTCTCTCTCTCTCTCTCTCTCTCTCTCTCTCTCTCTCTCTCTCTCTCTCTCTCTCTCTCTCTCTCTCTCTCTCTCTCTCTCTCTCTCTCTCTCTCTCTCTCTCTCTCTCTCTCTCTCTCTCTCTCAGCTATGATTCACTGTCTTGCAGCAGCAATGAGCAACCAACTTCAAAACACCTCCTCTCTGAACACAGTCAGTGTGTGGAATTTCCAGGACGCACGCAACTCGTCGCCTGTGCACACTGCAGATCTGGAGCCACTTACCGTTAGCCCTTGGGACATTGCGCTGTGTGTGACTGGGACACTCATTTCCTGCGAGAATGCGATTGTGATCGCCATCCTCTTCTACACGCCCACCCTACGGGCGCCTATGTTCGTTTTGATAGGGAGCCTTGCTCTCGCTGACCTGCTTGCAGGTCTTGGCTTGATTTTGAACTTTATCTTCATCTACATGTTTAACACAGAGTTTGTGACGTTGGTGTCAGTCGGGCTGCTCATTGCTGCGTTCTCTGCCTCTGTACTCAACATCCTGGCCATCACGGTGGATCGCTACCTGTCTCTGTACAACGCGCTAACCTACAACACGGAACGCACAATGACTTTCACCTATGTGATGGTGGTGTTTATCTGGATGGTGTGCATCACGCTTGGTCTGCTGCCTGTGCTTGGATGGAACTGTCTCCAGGATGAGGCCCACTGCAGCATTTGTCGCCCCGTTACCAAGAACAACGCCGTGGTCCTTGCGGTGACTTTCCTCCTCGTCTTTGCTCTCATCATGCAGCTTTACCTGCAGATCTGTAAGATTGCATTCCGTCACGCGCAGCAGATTGCCGTGCAGCATCAGTTCATGGCTATTTCCACCACTAAAGGGGTCTCCACACTTTCCGTTATTCTGTGCACTTTCGCCGCATGCTGGATGCCCTTTGCTATGTATTCGATTGTGGCGGATTCTAGCTACCCAATGATCTACACATACGCCACAGTACTGCCAGCGACATGCAACTCTGTCATTAACCCTATTATTTATGCCTTTAGAAACCCAGACATTCAGAAATCCCTCTGGCTGGCCTGCTGCGGATGTGTCCCAGCCAATTTCTCCCAACGACCAAGGACATCAAGTGACGTATAAATCAGATCGCATATTATTAGTTTTAACTTTTACATGGAATTCGTTCACCTACCCAAAAAAAGCCAACAAACAAAAAAGGAAAAGAAAATCAGACACGAAGAATTTGGCAACTGAAATAAAATATCGTCAAGTTCCTTGCGGGGACCAGTGTTCACTGTAGGACAGGCAGTGTTTATGGTGTGGTAAATTTCATCATGTCTTGCTATTAGACAACAAAAAGTGAACAATACAAACAGAAAAGCGGAACTAAGATTCGACAGATTGACAAATCATTTATACTGTAAATCAAATGCCTACGTTTTGGCACCCTAACCGCACACACATCTGGTCGTACACATCAATCAAATATGGTGCCACAATTAGTCTGCTTCTGAATGTCCTTCATTATTAGACATTCAGTTTGGTCACTGTGCCTTTAAATGGCCTTCAATTAACGTATAGCTTCATGGAAAAGAAAAAGAAGAAAAGAAAGATAGAAACTTGTGACCAACGTTATATTCGTCTTGACAGAAATGTGATATTTGCATGTTAGACTAGAGTTCATTGAAATGTCTTATTTTAATAAGTATAAACATACTTATTGTATGATATAGTAGACACTGCCATTAATGCAGTAGTTTTGAATGCACTGCCTTCAGCACCATGGACAGCAGTCAATGCCCTGAACAGGCCATTCTGGATGCATTTATATTTACAGCATTTTGGCAGACGCTCTTATCCAGAGCGACGTACATTTATCTCATTTATACAACTGAGCAGATGAGGGTTAAGGGCCTTGCTCAGGGGCCCAGCAGTGGTGGCTTGGTGGAGCTGGGACTCAAACCCACAATCTTCGGGTTGTTAGTCCAGCACCTTAACCATGAGCCACCACTTCCCTGCATTCTTTGAAATTGTTGAACAAAAACGACTCAACAGGCTCGTACAAAATTTCTTCTTAATCCAGATGTTCTAATTTATATATTTTTTTAGGCACAGATGAAAACAGGGCAGGTCAATAATTCCTCAATCCCATTTAAGCTTTTACATTTTTTCACTTTTGGCTGATTATTTTATCCAAGGAGTGAATGTGAATACGAAACCATCTGATCAGCAGAATCAAACCTTAATCAGTGAGTCATGATGTCCATAAGGAGAGCAAAAAAAAAAGGAGAGCGTTTGCTGCAGTGTTTTACACTGAATCTTTAAGCGTTTTCCCAGAAGGACAGTCTGAGGAAGCTTTAAAGATCCTCGACTTAACCTATTCTCGACAAGTGCAGAGCTTGATACTGATCAAAATTCTTAACCAAAGTTCAACAAGCACCTGCAGCTTCCATCAGAGTAGAATTAATTAAAACCTTGTCTTGTCCCTCAGTCTAATCCAAACGAACACGAAATTCCGTAAGTATTATAATGAGCTGTTATTAGATTTTTGTTCAACTTGAAGAAGCTTCACACAGTGAAACCTGCCCTGTCTTTCTATGTCTATTTAAACCTTTTATAATAATTAGCATTTGGCATGCAGCGAATTTAACACTCAGTGAATCAGATAACTTTCCTATGAAACCATGGAAATGCTGATACACACAAACCATAAGCATAGTGTAGATATAAATATATAAATAGCTTATATCAGTATCAGGTAACTGGGGCAGCAGACATTGGACTGAATGTTCCTGAATCGAGGTTAATTAAAATGGATCATGTGCTGCAGTTTAAAACAGCAGCTGTAGCTTAAGTTCACCCATGACTGCTCATGTGGTCGACTAACTATTCAAAATGGTGTCCCGTGTAAAAAAAACAAAAAAAACATAGAGGGCAATGTAATATTCGTCCCCTCTAGAATCAGTTATACCAGGAAATATATAGCCGCTGCCCTAACCAATCAGCTTACACTACTGAAAATAAGAAAAAAAAATGAAGATGACGAATGAAGATGTCATTCATGTGTACAAATGATTCAAATCACGCGCATTTGTATTGTGCATTTTGGACATTTGATGTTTGTTTTTTATTATTATTATTTTAAATAGTGATGTGTACGCTTTATCAACCAACTGCATGAATAGAGGTATAATATTTTGTTCTGGAAAAAAAGTAGGCGTGTCGTATTCCTTTTCACTCGTTTGTCTTAAATGTATCATTTAGTTTTGGGCCTTATTTTCTTATTAACTGCAATAATCTATCAATGTGCAGAGTCCATTGATAATGCTGATCTCAAGGAGGCCATCGATAGAGCTAAGTCGACACTGAACTGACCATAAACAGAGCTAATATAACCTTCAGCAGAGATAAATGAACCTTTAACTCGGTGATTGAACTGAAGAAGAGCTAATTTAGGATTGAACTGAACTGGACCTAAAATATGAAAAAACTAATCTAGAGCTAAAGTAATCTTGAACTACACCAGGGTTATCCTAACCTTGAACTAAACAAGAGCTAATTTAACCTTAAACTAAACCGGACCAAAATTTAACCTTGAACTGAACCAGAGCTAATTTAACCTTGAACTAATTCAGAGCTAGTTTAACCTTGAACTAAACCAGAGCTAATTTACCCCTTAAACTAAACCAGAGCTAATTTACTATTTAAACTAAACCAGAGGTAATTTAACTTAAACTTAACCAGAGCTAATTCAAGCTTAAACTAAACCAGAGCTAATTTAACATAAACTAAACCAGAGCTATATTTAACTTGAACTACACCAAAACTAGTTTAAGATTGAACTTAACCAGAACTAATTTAACATTTAACTAAACCAAAGCTAATTTTAGATTGAACTAAACCAGAACTATATTAATCTTGAACTAACCTTAAACTAAACTAGATCTAACTTCATCTTGAACTAAACCAGAACTAATTTGATCTTGAACTTAACCAGAACTAATTTAACCGTGAGCTAAACTAGACCTAATTTAACCTTTAAACTAGACCTAGTTTAACTTTAAGCTAAACTAGACCTAATTTAATCTTGAACTAAACTAGAGGTAATTTAACCTCGACACTTGAACAAACCAAACAACTAGAAGAACAATTCTGTTCTTAAAAACCAGCGCTAGTAAAAGCTTATGGGGTCTTAAGTTTGGTGGAGGCCCTAAACACAGTCATATATGCACACACACATACACACACACCCAACCACACACACACACACACACACACACACACCTTAGCCATTTATTCACATACACTTTATCTAATGGATTTTTCTTTTTGATCTCTCACTCTCACTCAATTTTTTTTACAGAAGTGTGTGTGTGTGTATGTGAGTGAAAAAGAGCTAATTGTATCACTCATTTGTATATTGAGTGGGCATCATTGGCCAGTCTCGATGTATCGATGCCGGTCTGTATTATTATTAGGTTATCATCTTAACGAGATGCCATAGATTCGGTTTCTTCAGGGGCACTAGGGTTATTTTTCATATGCAATGCTGTATAGATACATTCTATTTTTCTACACATCAGGGCATGAGTTTTACATGGTGGTGTCAATGTGCGTGTATGTATATAATATCCGTATTCTTGCAAGTGGTTTTCTTTAAAAAAAAAAAAAAAAAAAAAAAAAAAACATGCAAAATGAGTGTTGCTGATGCAAAAAGTGCCACAATTCTGGTCTTTCTTACATTTTGATTTCGATATGTTTGTTAGGACGAAGATAAAAAAAGGATTCTAACTTTTATCATTATTTCGATTGAAGACTTTGTAGAATGTAACATTAATGGAGACGCTTCAGTAGATCGTAATGTGCTTGAAATGTTGTGTATACATGTGTTGTGTAACCCATGTCAGAAAGATTGATTGCAATATTTTTATTTTTATTTTTATCACTTACAAATCATGTTTATTAAGTACAGACGGGTCCAAACACCTGAATCCGTGTCTAAAATTTCCCTTTTTATTTTATTTAAAAAATTTTATATTTTAAATACTTAAAATGGAAAACAAACAGAAGTTTTAGAATAAAAAAAAACTAAATTAAAACAAATTCTTAGATTATTTAATATTTAAACTCTTTATTCACAATCTGCATTATTTCTTCTACTAAAGTACATTTACATTTATGGCATTTGGCGGACGCTCTTATCCAGAGCGACTTACATTTATCTGTACATTTATTAACTGAGCAATTGGGGGTAAAGGGCCTTGCTCAGGGGCCCAACAGTGGTGGCTTGGTAGTGCTGGGAATTAAACCCTGATCTTTCTAGTATCAGTCCAACACTTTAACCACTAAGTCACTACTTTCCACCATGTACATGTATGTGTTTAGACGATGCTTTAAGATTTGATCTAAAATGGATCGTAAGGTTTTGCACAAGTCACGAAGGTTTGGTATTTTTTTTTTCATTTTTATTTTTGATAATTCTTTAAAAATGTTTTTTGCTACTTCGAAACTGCATTGTTTCCTGACAGACCAGGACACTAAAATTAGCATTTTATAGACATATAAAAAAACCTATAAAATTAGACATATTAGCACTTGAATCAATGTTTTTTGTAAGTTTGCCTTTTATAGTAAAAGTAAGATTTTTTCGATGTTGAGCCCAAACACCCCCCCCACCAGACTAGGAATAGATAAACAAATGGCGATTAATCTTTATGTGGTTCCCGAATCAGATTAAAAGTCTTTATAATATGACCTACGATCTGAAAGACTATTCATTCCACCAGATTTCTATCCATCTATCAGTGCAGTACCAGAATTGTACACCTAAACAGTCATCATTTTAATTCCAACTGTTTCCCGCTGTATTTGGATCCCTTTATGTTTCCTCAACATTAGTGGCTGTCTGGAGTGTTTTCTTTGAGTCAGACAGTGGACAGATGGACATCCACCTCCTGCCACCTTTTTAGCACTGACCTGTCTAATCACTATCAGACAGCATTACACTCCCCCAACCTGGTGTGAATTTGAGGCACTAGAGTCTCACCTCATTTTGAAAAATGGTCAGGATAGAAATTTTGGATAATTCAGGCTTCTAGTTGATGCTGCAGCTCCAGACAGGAAGAGAGGGCGTTTGAAAGACGGCGCCCAACCGCACGGATGCTTTATTACGTCTAAATCTGGCCCTCCTAAAAATAGCGTCTAAAAATGTGAAGCGCAAAATGTTAAATTTATCCCGGAGCTTTTAAAAATCCCTTTTCTGGGCCATTAAGCAGTGCTCATCTTCATCTTCTCTCCTCAGAGGGCGACGTTAGCGGAAGACGACTTTTCATAAAGACTGAATCATTAATCGGCTAGAAATAAACATAGATCTGATGTGACTATTACTTCCACAGATACACACTTTAGCCCTGCTTGTGATTGATGTCCATTTATAGCCATTTTATTTTCACTCTTACACACATGGGGCAAAAATGGAAGCCTTCCGAAGGCAAAAACAGCAGCACAAATCATGTGTCCATCCTGGACGGAAGGTGTATGGGTAATTATTGGGTTAAACAATACTGTGATGTAAATGATCCGTGTCTGTACTATTTTTTGTTTGTTTGTTTGTTTTTCCACTTTGTATTGTGACTTCATATCCGATGACGAGTACGATGCACTTTATGAGCGGGACATGCTCCACATTGCACTGTTCATGTGGAATGTAACCCCAAATAAAAAAAATGATTTATTTTTGAATACTGTATATAAATATACATATATGATTAAAAAAAAGGACATGAAGAGAAAACTTTGTGAATAAAACACAACGATCACCTGCAGACTCTGTGTCGTATGACGTCTTGAGTGTGTGAGAAGGAAGAACATGCCATCTATTTTATTAGGAACACCTGCACCAGTACCTGCTTATCAATGAGGTACTCTAATCAACTGATTTTGTGGCACTGAGGTGGCAAAGGGGTAGAATGTTTTGGGCAAATTTCTACAAACATTTTATGGGAACTTTATTGAAAATATTAATTTAATAAAAGTTGGAAACTTATAGAAACTTATTCTAACTATTTAGACACTTGGGGAAATTTATATTAACGATATACATTTACACTGACGGAATTTGGCAGACATCCTTATACAACTTTTTATACAACTGAGCAATTGGGGGTAAAGGGCCTTGCTCAGGGGCCCAACAGTGGTGGCTTGGTAGTGCTGGGAATTAAACCCTGATCTTTCTAGTATCAGTCCAACACTTTCGACTTATATTAATCTCTTTTTATACAGTTGAGCAATCAGGGACCAATAGTGGCAACTTGGTGGTGCTGGGAATCAAACCCTGATCTTCCAATTAGCAGTCCAACACCTTAACCACTGAGAAAGAAAGAGAGAGAGAGAGAGAGAGAGAGAGAGAGAGGAGAGAGAGAGAGAGAAAGAGTGAGTGAGAGAGAGAGAGAGAGAAAGAAAGAGAGAGAGAGAGAGAGAGAGAGAGAGAGTGAGTGAGAAAGAGAGAGAGAGAGCGAAAGAGTGAGAGAGAGAGAGAGAGAGAGAGAGAGAGAGAGAGCGAGAGAGAGTGAGAGTGAGTGAGAAAGAGAGAGAGAGAGAGAGAGAGAGAGTGAGTGAGAGAGAGAGAGAGAGAGAGAGAAAGAGAGAGAGAGAGAGAGAGTGAGAGTGAGTGAGAAAGAGAGAGAGAGAGAAAGAGATGTATCCACAGCCTGGCTCAGGTTGATCTTAAAAGGTCGACACATAAATAATTTAAACATTCTGGTTTACATAACCTGCACTGTGGGAAGCAGTTCACCAAAACTCCTAAGCTTAATCTCCAGTGTCAGTGCTCATGAACCCAGCATCATAAACCACCGACCGGGGACCAAAGTGGGATCTATCTGTATTACTGCTACAGATTTTAGAACAGAAACCTAGCAGACCAAACCATTTAACCAAACAGGAGAAATATTATTTTATCTGGTGGGCTGCAGTCGGCCTACAGTTCCACCATCATGCTTAAATTACAGTATAAACTCTTTTATTCATGCGTTGGGCTAAAAACATAAACCTTAGTCTCAAGCCATCTACACTCAATCCAAAAAAATGTTCATTTAGCCAGTCTGTTACAGAGACCATCACTGTGTCCAAAATCATATACATCCTTACTATACAGTATGCGGAATCAAGTATGTGAGGTGAGTAGTATGTCTGAATCCTTACTATGAGAAAAACGGAGTGACGACTCGTTATATTCCAAAATGGCAATAGGCATTGTGTTTAAATAATAATAACAATAAGGGCACCACTGTGGCTTAGTGGTTAGCACCGTTGCCTCACAACAAGAAGGTCCTGGGTTTAATTCCCAGGCAGGGGCCTTTCTGAGTGGAGTTTGTATGTCCTCCACGTGTTTGCGTGGGGTTTACTCCAGGTTCTCCGGTTTCCTCCCACAGTCCATGTTAGGTTGATTGGTGATTCTAATTTGCCCATAGGAGTAAGTGTGGCGCTGTGATGGACTGGTGACCTGTCCAGGGTGTACCTCACATGCCCCTCGCCTTTCAGAGATGGCTGGGATAGACTCCAGCAGATCCCTGTGACCCCGAATTAGAGAATAACGGGTAAAGAAGATGAATTAATAAATAATAATATGATGTCTTTGGTTACATAATTTAATTATCGTGTTTATGACCTAAAATACACCCAGTTACAAAAAGTTCGACATGATTAATTTTACATTCACACCAGTCCTGCCGGACACCAGAAACAAACACACTCTAATTAGAGTGTAGTACACATACCTAGTGTAAAAACCCAAAGAACTTTTGGTTTGGCCACAGACAATCACTGTGTCCGAAGTCGGCTTACTCCATAATCAGGTATGTGAGGTGAGTAGTATGTCCAAATCTTTTGTATGCATAAAAACAGTACAGGATTCTAAAATATGCAGACATTTTACTATTCCATGAGGCCGTGGAGAGACGACAGGTTATATTAAAAATGGTGAAAGGAACTGTGTTTTAAGAGCTTAAATACATCAGAAGAAAAACATTTGTTTTTCCTTCTGGTTAAATTGCCATCTAGGTAAACATCAGGATGACGTTGTCACATGACAATACCAGCATGGTGGGGGTAGTAGGTTCGAATTTCATTTTTAGCAGCGTTGGGTAGTAATGCTTTATTTGTTATATATATATATATATATTATATATATATATATATATATATATATATATATATATATATATACTTATCTATTTTTGTATAAAAAATCTTCTTAGGTTTAACTGATCTTACTTTTACATTCACTTTCTTTAATTACAGAAAATCATATTTACTTTGCTACATTTGATGGCGTCCGTCTGGTCGTCTGTTTTTATTAAAAAAGGTTCATTATGAATATGTCGCTTTAATAATTAGATTCCATTATTTTATGTATAATGAGATGAAGAAGTAAAAACAGTTACATAATACCAAAGTAATAGATCAGCACACAGAAATTCCAGCGCCAAACTAGGAAAAACAAGCAGCGGTAAGTTTTATGATAATGACTATTTCATTTGGCCCTGTTGCCTTGCAGCAAAAAGGACCTGGGTTCGATTCCCGTCTTTCTGGTGTGGAGTTTGCATGTTCTCTACGTTCTTGCGTGAGTTTACTCTGGTTTCCAAAAACATGTATGTTCATTTGATTGGTGATTCTAAATTGCCCATAGGAGTGAGTGTGTGTGTGTATGGTCCTGTGATGGACTGGCGACCTGTCCAGGGTGTACCCCTCCTGCCTTTTGCCCTTTCAGAGGAGGTTGGAATAGGCTCCAGCAGATCCCTGTGACCCGAATTAGGGAATAAGTGGGTATTAAAGATAGATTTAGAGATCGAGACATTATTCTACTATTAATTCTGCGTTGACAGCGTTGAAATATATTGTTAAAAACGTTACATAGATAAAGGTGACTTGACTTGAATAGTATTTTTTTTTTTGGGATTCAGGATTTTCCCTTCCTTTAGTAAGATACAAAATAACTAGTACTCACTACTTGAGCAATATTATTACTCCATACTTTATTACTCTGACTCAAGTAACTTCAAACATTAATACTTTTGCTGTTACTTAAGTCATTTTCTTAATGAGTAGCTGTACTTATGTTTGTTAACAGTCGGAAAATAAGTATTAAATGAAATGCAGTGCATACAGTGGATTTATTTCTTACAGAAACGGCAAAGAATTTCAAGGAAAATGCGTTAATCTGTTTATAACGATCCTATAAATGGCTGCTCACATTTCTCCTGTTTAAGTGGGTTAAGTAGGGATTATAATTACAGAGAGAGAGAGAGAGAGAGAGAGACAGACAAACAAAGAGACACTGAGAAAGACAGAGGGAAGGGACCACACAACAAAGAGAGAGGGGGGGGGGGGGGGGGGGTGAGAAAGACAGAGAAAGAGAGAGACGGAGAGAGAGATATAGAGAAAGAGACGGAGAGAAGGGCAGAGAGACACAGAAGGAGAGAGAGAGAGGACGCCACCTGCTGACACACTCCTTATAATGTTGACATTCTTTTCCATGCACTGTTTTTCCATTTCTTTACTAGCGATGATCATTTTATCACTATTAAAGACAACAACCAGTAACAGATGATCATTTATCATCACTTCTAAACTGGGGTTAAATTTATTCATGTTTCTTTTGGATCAGTCTTAATCCACTAATATTGTTCTCTGAATTATCATAAATTATTGTAATATAGTTTGTCTGATTTCATGTTTTAATCTAATGTTAATCCAGGAATCGTCAGTATCAGTAAATCGTTCCAGAATTAATGAATTTTCAGTCTCAGCCAATCAGATATTTTCAGTATTTACTCAGTTTTTAGTTGGTTTACGGACAAAAGAGGGGAAAGATTTAAAAAAGTATCGTGTTAGCTTAGTTCGACCCACATTGCTGACATCAGATGGTTATGATTGGTTGATTGAAATGTTTATTCATGATCAGCATGAGACGTTAATCCAGCATCACATCCTACTTGGAAAAATCACAATCACTGTAATTAATAGCTGTTGGATCTGTTAGCACCTCTGCTAATAAAGTGCTGACAGAAAATAATGTAAAAATGTTTGCTTATGCCTTAAACTAAACTGAAGAAGAAAAAACAGAGAGAGAAATGCACAATCATAGGTCACAGTAGGCGGTGTAAAGGAAAGTGAAATGATGGAGGAAGAGGACTGCCAAAAAGTAAAATAAAAGTCATCATGAAAAGAGAAAGAGCAATGATTCACTATCCAAAGGGCGATGAAAACCATGAGCGGCAGACGGAATCGTTGATGAGTCCGAATTAAAAAGTAGCAGTCAATCGTCACATGATGTAAGGACAAGAAACTGATCTGACAGATGTAATTAAACAGCTAAAAATAAATCCTACCATACCTACAGATAACTAAAGGAATAAACAGAGTAAGGTTGGAGGAGTGTTTTCTACATCCAGAATTGGACCCTATTTCCTCCTATAATATTAGAAATATACAGATTTACAGATTTTTTTTAGTCTTACTGTGAAACATCAGTGTTTAGTTTGCTGTGTCTGATCCGCTATCTTCTTCTATGAGTGCTTCAAATTTGGAAAGAACTGATCCATTTCCAAAGCTGCTGATTGGTGCTGATCTACGAGGCACAAACAGATCTTTATAGATACATTTAATCTGTAGAGATGTTTAAAGCAAGAAGCAAAAATAAAACTAGTCTATAAGACTAAGAGAGAGAGAGAGAGAGAAAGAGAGAGAGAGAGTGTGAAGAGAAAAACAGGGGGAAGATAGAAGATGATGTAACACCTGTATGAAAGATTTGGTAGGAAATACTCTCTCTGTGTGTCTCTTTGTCTATCCTTCTCTCTCTCTCTCTCTGTCTGTTTCACTCTCTCTCTCTCTCTCTCTCTCTCTCTCTCTCTCTCTCTCGCTCTTTCTCTTCTGCTCTGTCTCTCTCTCTCTCTGTGTGTTTCACTCTGTCTTACCCTGTGTGTGTGTGTCTCTTTCTCTTTCTGTCTCTTTCTCTCTCTCTTTCTCCTTCCCTCTCTCTTTTGCTCTGTCTCTCTCTCTTTTGCTTCATCTCTCCGTCTCTCTCTCTCTCTCTCTCTCTCTCTCTCTCTCTCTCTGTGTGTTTTCACTCTGTCTTACTCTGTGTGTGTGGTGTCTCTTTCTCTTTCTGTCTATCTTTGTCTGTCTATCTTTCTCTCTTTCTTTTCTCTCTTTCTCCCTCCCTCTCTCTCTTGCTCTGTCTCTCTCTTTTGCTCTGTCTCTCTCTCTTTTGCTTCATCTCTCCGTCTCGCTCTCTCTGTCTTTCTCTCTCTCTCTCTCTCTCTCTCTCTCTCTCTACCCCCGCACGCCCAGTATTGATGACTCACCGTGTGCAGAATCCTCCTATGCTCAATAAAGAGATAAACGCACACCGGACGACAGTTGGCTTCATGTCAAACACTTAAAACACTTTCTAGAAAAACAAGCCGGTGAAAGTTTACAATTAGCAGCTGAGCAGGAAGTAGACGTGTTGTTGTTGAGAAAGGTCCAATCACAAGAGGCAAAATATATAAAAAAACATCATTTATCGCTAACAAACCGAAATAGCAGGCGTTGCTTCTCAAAGGAAAGCCATTTTCAATCATATTCTTAAATCACGAGTTACTTTGTTCAGCTTGTTTTCCAGCTACCCCTGCCCTACCAACCAGGAGCTGGAAGATACCACTTCAGATAAGGGTGTAGTTGGGAAAGACCTGATGAATTGGGATCTTCTCCGCTCTTGTTTTTTACATGTTGTTATAATTTGCGACTGATATTTCACTTGTTAACATGGTAAGTAGCTTTTATCTCTGGTTAACTGGAGGTGGGTGGTGCCCCGGGTTCCCAAGATTGACCGACTACCACTTTTCCTGAGGTGAACATTTGAGAGAAAGGGGGGGGGGCAGATTAAAACCCGGGTCGCCAGGGCACCGCTGCGCATGTGAGTGGAGGCACCTTAACCAACTATACACCAAATCATCACACCCTTTAATGATTTCATGAAAGTTGTTAAATGGTGATGAATTAAAAAGCAAGTTTATGTGTGGAAAATTAGACAGGATTAATTTAACCATCTGTTCTGTTATTATTTCTATGTTATTTTGCAGGTATGACACGTCCCTTGTTAGCTCTTCATTAGCTGACTCAGTGCTGTCTGTAATTTCTGCCTGCCTCTGACACACTCACACGCACTCGCACCATTTGGTTTTAAGGACTCGAGAGAAGGAAATGATTTTAATCAGTCCTTTTGTCTGTTCATACTTCACTGAGATTTCATTCTAATTACTCCATATGCCACAGGGGAGTCCTACACAGGCACATCCCCGTCACTGAGCAATGTGTGAACACCAGCATCTCTAAATTGGACAGCTGAATGATACAGAGAGTTCCGGAAAGCAAAAGGGATGACAGCAGTGTATGACGATCGTGGGAGAAATACATGCGTCAGAGAATCACACAGAGAAGTCAGTGAAGAAGAGAAAAAATAAAAACACGGGGGCAGCACCCAACCCTAGAGTTGCTGCGACAGCCGTGGCACCAACATTTAAACCAAGATTCTAATGTACTTATACACTAATTGGAAAAACACTACCAGAGAACCCCAAATGGAAGGAATTGCTGGTGCAGTGGTTAAGATCTTGCCTTGTTATTGGAAGATCGGGGTTTGATTCCCAGCACCACCAAGTTGCCACTGTTAACCCCCAGTTGTATAAAAGAGGTAAATGTAAGTCGCTCTGGATAAGGCCGTCTGCCAAATGCCCTAAATGTAAATGTAGATACTCTATATTAGCTAAATTTTGTACATATGTGGGCAACAACCATTGCAGACCTTCTCCGTAACTGCAATTAAGTATATAATAAGTATAACAATACTTGTTGTATTATAAGTCGAATGGCATCTACACTAACATAAGTCGGTTTTTTTCTGATTCCGAGTTTACCGTCACCACCAGATCCAGTCTGTATACAGCCCAGTTGGTGGATCAGCACATAGAGACGATATGTCCCAAAGACAGATCTTCAGTGATGACCATGGTCATTTGGACAAGACCACAGGAAACAGAATCTACACGATCTAACTTTGTTGCAGCATACAATAACCTGCTAAATCGTCTGGTCAGAGGAGAAACTAACACATCCCCCACCCCACACCCCCCGACTGAGTCTGGTTTCTCCAAAGGTTCTTTTTTTCTTCATTTTGTCATGGATGGAGTTTTGGTTTCTTGCCGCTGTCGCCTCTGGCTTGCTTAATTTACAGATACTAGTTAAACTGAACTGAGTGTTTAAGTGAGTGTTTAATATTGTCCTTGTATTTTATTCGATTCTGTAAAGCTGCAATCTTTATTGTTAAAAGCGTATACAAATAAAGTTGACTTGACATGCTGTAAAATTAAAATATATTTTTTTCTGAAAAGGTTTTAACCTGAAAAGAGTAGGAAATCAAACACACATTAAATCCTCCGTAGGATATATTAAATGTTCTCATGTTAATGTGTTTCTATGTTCTCAGCTCATTTACCATGACTTGTACGGTGGACAATAAAGGTAATGAACACTTAGTTACGGATAAGAGAGAAGACCGAGAGACGTGCTGCATCGGAGTTTCTAAAGCCCAGCTGGACAAAAAGAGTCCTGGTCCAAACTGTTTTCTTCTGGTCAGCGATGTGAACACACAGCTGAAGACTGCATAAAAAAAAAAAAAAGAACAGGTTTTTGAGCTGAGTCACAGATGTTCTTTTGTCAGCCTGAAAAGAAGTGTCTCAGGGGAGGGACAGCGAGAGAACAGCAGAACCTGCAGACTAAAACTGTAACTCAGCTTGAATAAATAAACACTATTCAAACGAAAAAGAGCTCATGCACTGGTGGGAACGTGGGACTTCTGTCTTGCGTTAGTCACCCACGTGTATCGTGTGTGGACGCAGGTTCAATTCAATTCAATTTTTTTTTTATAGCACTTTTACCAACAGACATTGTCCCAAAGCAGTTTTACACAGAATGCAGTTACAGTGAAAAGTGTAATTCTGTCCCTAATGAGCAAGACGGAGGCCACTGTGGCAAGAAAAAACTGGGAAAAAAACTGGAAATTGAACCCTGATCATCCAATTAGCCATCCAACAATTTAACCACGGCGCTAGCACTTTCCACATTTCAAAATAAATCTAAAATATTTGTTTTATTTGTTTCATATATATATAGACACATTTAAAACTATTAAATTAAGTCACTCCGGCCTAAGATTATGTGGACCTCACTGAAGAGGTTTGGGGACCCTGATATAAATAAATAAATAAATAAATACATAAATACCAGGACTTCCCCAGGGTCACAACCTGTTTTACAAACCAATAATAACAACTTCTGGTTATTAGAATAAAGGATTATAATAATAATCAGTCGTACACTATATGCAACATTAATCACACTGGTGTTGGTGTCAGTGGGCTTTTATTGGCCATTGGGACATGCATGCACTGACCTACAGCTTCTTCTTCTTACACACACACACACACTGACGGCTTGTTCTCTTTTACTTTAGACACTCAGATTACTGTACAAGCAAAGCGTAGTCACATTTTATGTTATATACAACTACAGAAATAAACAACAATCGACAAAATCAAAGGCTTAAACGCTTTAAAGCTTTCGCACCATCAGTGGTACGAAAAGCTTTCAAATAAAAAAAATAAAATCAAACTGTAAGTGCATTTACTTAGGACAAATTATAGCTAAAGAATTCACACAAAAATAAAAGAAAATAAATGAACACATCAAAAATGGCTACGATTTCTTTCAAACATTATGCTATGGCACTATTTCTCTCTTATTTATATTTATAAGCCACAGTTAATTAAACCATCATGTGCTTTATTTTTATTCTATAAGAGACTGTGGAACCCGAAACATCCTCAAAGCATTCCAAAAAAAAAAATATATATATTTTTGTATAATAACAGATTATAAACGTACAGAAGTAAATTAGGGACAATTTTCTAAAGGAACGTCAAATTGTTTTTGCATTTGCGTTAACTATATATGGACGCATAAATTCCAAACGCAATTGCAAACCATTGGCATTTCCATATTTGTAAACACACACAATTACTGCCAAAACTCAAACCGAACAGCACACCCATTTCGTGTTTGCTTTTCCTAAACTTTAAGGTCTGCACACTGAAGTGGGGATGTTTGTGGCTCAGGATTTTGCCTTTTGCCTGTATGGTGGCTCCAAAAGGTCAAAATAGCTAATAAAGGTTACATTGACACTGCAGGTCTTCATGCCCAATTCCATTTTTTTTTTGACTATATCAGATTTTTTTGATGACCCACATGGATTTAATGGGCCAAGACGAAATGATTATTTAGTATTTAAAGGTCAGCAAAACAAGCCCTTGTTGTAGCCTGGGCAAATATAGGTTTGAACGCCAAGTTTATTAATGGGTTTTTTTTTATGTTTACAGAAAGTGAACAAAATTAATAAATATCAAAATATACAGTTGCTTTAAGTTTATTATATATTTTTTCGCATGAACAGGCGAAAATCTGATCTGTGTGTTTACACTGCACACGCTACTACACGTATCTGATTCATATCCGATTTATAACCACATACAAAAGAGGCCTGAATCCGATCTGAAAATATCAGAATTCATGTTCCTCCTTACTGTTTGTCCTATCCCATCTGTGCCACATTGGAGGAAAAAGTCTGAATTGGGTCAGTTGATACATGCAGTGTGAATGCGGCCTTACAGACCCAAACCCGATCTTAGAACTATTGAACACCTTTGGGAGAAAAATGTAACGCCGACTGCAACACAGACGTCATGTGCCATCGTCGCTTATTTAGTGATGGTCGACTCACATTGACAGGTTAAAAATCCGATCTATCGGCTTACATGGCAGACATATCCAATTTATTTCCACATATGAATGAGGCCTGAATCCGATCTGAAAATATCAAAATCCTACTTGCTTAAATTGTCGTCTTTCATATCCCATCTGTGCCAAATTAGAGTAAAAAAATCAGAATTGGGTCTCTTCATACATGCAGCGTTGATAAATGCGGGCAAGAGTCTTCCTACAAATGAAAAAAAAAAAAAGGAAGTCCTTCCGAATTTTTCATGACGGACGAAAGTTTTGGTGGCAGTGTGTAAACGTGATTAACACAACGTATTTATTTAGCAGGCAAGCCAAACTTTTGGACTCGGTGTACAAAGAACCTTTTTTTTTTTTTTTAAAGGAACTGCAAAGTGTATTTGCGATTGCGTTTCCTAGAAATGCGAACGGTTTGCAACATGTAGAAAACTGCAACTGCAAATACAATCCGCAATTCCTTTTCCAATTCGTCTGCAAACCTACTTCCGTTTAAACCCATATAATCCACTGCAAATCTACTAAAGTCATTAAAAAAATAACAAACACAATCTCTGGACTTAATCAATCATAAGTCAAATAGTACATTGCGTTAATAATTCAGAAAATACACAACATTAACAATAAAAATCACAATCCTCATTCAGATTAGTGTCTTTATAATACAGAATATCACATCCTTTCCTTTTCCTGGCATATAAAGAAATATTCCAACATCTTACCTTAATGAACACAGTAAAATAAACTATATATATATATATATATATATATATATATACTTGTATATATATTTTTTATATTGATGAATTGGCACTGCACATGGTACTGAGGAGGAATAGATGCGGTTTAAACATTACATTGTATGTCTGTGTAAATGTTTGCAGGTTTGAACTTGTCGGACTTCCATTATGTCTGAATGTCTAGAAGGTCAACTGGCTACAAACATGACGAATAAGCAGGTAAAAAAGTGATGGAGTGAGAGAGCGAGTGAGGAGGTGTGAACTTGGCAGATGGCGGGAACACATGGAGCGTGATTTATAGCGAACGACTCATAGTGCGTGGGTTTATCCTGCTAAACACACATGGTAAATGTACACCGTAGTGAAGAAAAACTCTGAATGAACCAGAGCTTTTGAAAAATCGAGACGGTTCTTGGATCAAGTTATCGCCGAGAGATTTGACCAAATTCCACTAAGCGAGAATGAGAACCACCTTCTTAGTGTGGTAGTTTGTTCATTAAACCAGCGACCCAAGTGGTTTTTTTTTACCTTACTTTAATTTAGGTTATTAATATTCAAAATAAATTTGACCAATCCTTCCTACTGTGGCATCCATTACAAACAGACTAAAGAATTTACAGGAGATGATGGGATGCGTCACGCATGTTGCGCAACGCGGTGTTTAATACGTCCCTCTTTAATTCATACTGACCAAAAGTTTGTGGACGAAGGTTGCATTTACACTGCACATCTTGATGCCCAATTCTGATTTTGTGACTATATCCATCATTTTTTTTTTTGATGACCCAATTACATCATCTTTTAAAACTGACCCGTA
Source organism: Bagarius yarrelli (assembly GCA_005784505.1). Lineage (NCBI taxonomy): Eukaryota > Metazoa > Chordata > Actinopteri > Siluriformes > Sisoridae > Bagarius > Bagarius yarrelli. The sequence continues at coordinate 1,910,444 of VCAZ01000053.1, forward strand.
TCTGATATCTGCATTTACACTATACACAGCAAAACAACCTAATGTAGACGTACTGACCGGAAAAGGAGGCAAAGCGGATGTATTAATCTATAGACGCAATTAATATTCATATTGTGGCAAAACGATGCTCTTTTTAGGCGGAGAAAAAAATTGCAGGAGATCCTCTGCAGTCTGGGCGCATTGACTGATAATTTATAAAAACATTTTTTTAGGTGGTCATTTGTTCACAGACAAAACAGACTTTAAGTAAACAAAATTAATAAATATCAAAATACAAGGTTGTTCCAGCGTATTATATATTTCTGTTTGGTGTCCATCCGTTGCTTATTCAGTGATGTTCAACTCGCATTGACGGGCGAAAATCCGATCTGTGTGTTTACACTGCACACGCTACTACACGTATCTGATTCATATCCGATTTATAGCCATGTACGAATGAGGCCTGAATCCGATCTGAAAATATCAGAATTCATGTTCGGTTCTACATGAATTCGGTTGTACTGTTTGTCATATCCCATCTGTGCCACTTAATTGTTCTACACAAAGCCCTGATCTTAACACTATTGAACACCTTTGGGATAAAATGCAACACCGACTGCATCACAGAGCGCCGCGCCTCACGGTACTACCTGATCTCACTAATACTATTGTATCTAAATGGAACACAATATCTCGCAGAATTGTAGTGAAAAGCTTTACTAGAAAAATGGAGGTTAATGTAACAGCAAATATAAGTAAATCTGGACGTTTCAAATCATCTTGTTATTGATGGTCAGGTGTCCACAAACTTTTGGCAATACTGTATAGTTTACTTTACCTTTGTACTGTAATCTGACTGGGTGACACTCATCAGCGATTATTCTTGCAGTCTGGATGAAGGGGTGCCGTTAAGAAAGGGACAGTAAGGACGATTTTAAAGACCCACAGACCTTAGGGGCCCCTAGAAATCTGTTTTATTAGTGGTAACAGTACCTACAGTTATGTAACAATATGTATTGTGTGTAATGGGTGTAGTAGGGGGGCCCCAACCTCATATTACTTTATAGATAATCTCAAAAATTGCTAGCGATGGCCCTGGTCTGGATGCTAACAGCTACATACAAAGCTACACATTAAAGTGATGATATTGCTGTGAGAAATGCTGCAAAGATGAAAAACCAAAAAACCAAAGCAAATTACGTACTGTAAACAATGGACAGGGTTTTTCTTTTAATAATAAAAATTCAAGCTAAAATTTGTTTTTGTTTTTTTACTAGCTAACATTAACTTGCGGTCTTGATTTGACTTCCTGTTTGAGTTGTATTGCTTTAAAAGTTTAACCTGAATATAGCCTGAATTAATGAATTTACAGACTCAAAGCAATTTCTGATCGAAGGAGTTGATATATTGTTAATATTTTTTTGTTCTGTTCATTTTCTTTAGTTGTCTAATAAAACAACTTATTCGCCATGTGTCTTAAGAGTCTCTATTCATTTTTAATGCAATTTTGTGCTTATTATATATTAGATTTTCTCGAAATGGTCCAGACGTCTCTCTCAACACCTGCCGCGGATATCAAAAAGGTTTTAATTTGCAATTTATCAACCTATAAACATGCAAAACCTGGACTATCTGTGGGAATTTTCTCCAGCCTCTGGTCTCAGAGGACACAGAACCAAAACCCTCTGTAGTATTACATGTGTTGGTCTTTATCTCTGCTCTGTTTGCCTTATTCTATCCTCTCATCTGACTCCCTGCTCTCTCCTTCAATCAGACCACTCGTTTTCGTCCGGCTCGGAGTCCTCGTCTGATTCGCTGTACTCCACAGCAATGCGGCGTGACAGAATGGTGGCGACATCATTGCCCACGGGCTCTTTTTTAGCTTCCAGTTCCCTCTGCTCCTGCACTTTCCTCAACTGGATTCCTGAAGGGATGAGAGAAAAAAAGATCAGAATATTATTTGCATCACAAGTTTTATTATAAAATAATTAAATACTGATAAAGAAATTGAAGCAAAGAGTAAAAATAAAATAAGGTGGGAGGGATGTGCATTCCTGTCAATCACATTGACACTAGCCAATCAGTGACATCTATAAACTGATGTTTCACTGTAACAAGATTGACCTGGTGTTATAAATTAATTTGTGTAAATGTCCCCCTTTCTGTCTCACCTCGACGGATGGCAGCTAGCAGGTCACTCCGTGCATCGCTCATGGGCACCAGGGGCACCTGAGCTTTCTTGGGAGCCACCGTCTCAACTGGGGCTGAAGTCAGGCTGTGTGTGAGTGGGTGTGGGTGCATTGGGGGTCCGGATGGAGGTGGTGGAGGAGCTGCAGGGGGAGAAGAGCCATAGGTGCGGGACAGAGAGGCCATGGTGGAAGAAGAGGAAGAGGGAGCCGTCGGGCTGTCAAAGGCTGTCTGCGCTGAAGGGATGAGAGGAGGAGGTGGAGGAGGAGGAGCAGGAGGGATGAAGAAGTCAGAGTGCTGGGGTTGTTGATTGCTGTAGGAAGAAAAAAAAAAAGCATAATTAATTTTTTATTTTAATAATTAAAAAAAAAATTATCTTTATACGATAAAAATAACTGTAAGGCAAAAAATGTAATTATTAGCACAAGTTGATCACACAAATAGACTCAAAGGAAACGCTTGACACGTTTGCCACAGACATGTAATATTTGCCTCTTCTACACAATTTGAAAGTTCTCGCACAGACACACACACACACACACACCTGTAGTCTTTAGCCTGAGCTGGACGAGGTCCATTAAGAGTGGGGTCAGTGGGCAGGGTTGTGTGTGACGGCTGGATTCTACCCAGCGTATCTCTCCCGGACGGTGTGGACAGGGGGCCAGTGGAGCGGTATCCTCTCTGCAGTGTCTGGGTGGGAGTGAGGATGAGCTCCTTACCGTCTGTGGTTGAGTGAGTGCTCGACGGTGGTGTTTGTTGTGCAGGCCGAATTGGGCTGCCAGGGTACGAGTGCTCACCCACATCTGATAACATCGACCTGAGAAAACAAAACACCCACAGCCAATCATCTTTAATAGATGGCGACTTAAATGCAAGGGGATTCATTCTTATATTCCTTCTGTTAAGATGATGGGTGGTCTAAAATCTATTTCAGGGGTTAAGATTTGATAATTAAAGGTCATAAGATGATATTTATACTGACTAAAACAGTCTGTTGAACTTTGCTCTGCACTCAAGATGAACAATCTGTTTAAATTCCCAAAGATAATAATAACCGACTGCTAAAATTATTAAAATGATCACTAGAGGGCAGCAAAGAGAAAGAAATTGACAAATCCTGTACTTATGAGCTGGTACTTGGTTTATACTTTATAAAGGCTGATTCTTACCTGTTGTCAGGTGATAGTGAGCCCTCTGAGGACATGCCGTGGTATGGGGAGGGTGTAAATCGAGCATCTGGCCGAAATTCTTTGTCGTAGGCCAGTACGTTCCATTCCTGTCTGCGGTTCCGAGCTTTACGAACTTTCTTTACCTCCCGGCCCGGTTCCTCCACCTGCTTCTGCTGCTCCTAAAAGAGAGAGAGAGAGAGAAAGAGAGACAGAGAGAGCAAGAGAGACAGAGACCGAGAGAGAGAGAAAGAGAGATAGACAGCGAGAGAAAGAGAGAGAGAGAGAGAGAGAGAGACAGCGAGAGAAAGAGAGAGAGAGAGAGAGAGAGAGAGAGATGCACAACACAAAATAAAGTCACAATTAAAAAAGAAACCCTGCAAAACTATTTCTAAAGTGCGATATTAGCTTCTATTCTACACACAAGGGTTAAAAGAAGTTACACACACAAACAGCCAGACAGACTTTAGTAACAGAAATCAGAGAAGCTGGTGGAAAAAAATAGCAAGGACACATGAAGGGCTGATTATCTGGCCTAAAAGAAGGATGATGAAAGAAATGTGGAAGAGGAGGAGAAGGAGGAACAAGAGCAGCAATAAGGCTGGTCGGTCTCTTACAGAGCTGAAGAGAGGACTTCTGGGGGCCACCTGCCTGGACAGGGTCTTAGACTGGGCCGAGTGAGCCTGGGCCGGACCGCTCGTCTGGACAGAGGTTGCATAGTCTCTCTGGTTAGGGTAATGACACGCGCACACATTCACAGACACACACACACACACACACACACAGAGGGGGGCGGGGTGGTGGTGGGTATGCCTGGCAGAGTGGTGATGTGGTTGGAAAATAGAGCTGACGTGTCGGCGTTCTGATTCCTTCAGTCTCATCGGAAAACACGACTACATCGCAGATTTTACAAGTGGGGGTGAACCTTTGCTGCAGTGACACCGGTTTAAATTTCTTCTCTAGAAGGAACATACTGCTCATAGAACCCGGGTAAGGGGTAGCTCAGAGGGTAAAGTTAAGTTTACGCCACACAATTTTAGTCCAGATTTTCACACAATTGGTGGTAAAATGGTGCGAGTGACAATTACGCAGTGTGAATGATCAAAGACGCGACCTGAGAGAATCGGAATGCTAAACATCTGGACCTGTCTGCGTTTTAAAATCCTGCTGTGTGAAATAAGTTCTGACTGAGAAATACACTGATGATGATCTACAGCCAATGAGAGAGCAAGATACAGGGCAAAAAGTTCCAGAAGGAGGTATATAACACAAAATCAGCAAGCATGGCTTCGGTTCCCAGACATAAAAAAGTTTAGACAGGAGAAACGGAGGAACTCAGCGCATAGACTACAGTGGTGACTTAACTTCTGAGTTTAATTTGTTCCGAAGCTGGCTTGGAACCCGAATTTTAGCTAGCAAGAGACGGCTTGTATATTGAAAAACTTGGTACCACTGTACTTGTAATGCAAACTTCTTGCGGCTACTATTTTAATAAAATTGTGTAACTTGTGTTATTTGATCAATTCTCCATCACTTATAACTTATCCATCGTGCAATGATGCCCTTATCATCGAACTCTTTTATACAATTAAGCAATTAAGAGTTAAGGCTTAAGCAGTACAACACCTTATCCAGGCTTAAGCAGTTAAAAACAATGGTAATTCACCTTTAAAAATCGTTTGCAGTGTGAACTCAGTGTTAGGCTGCTGATCAGAAAGATCATGGGCTTAAATCCCAGGACCTCCAAACTGCCAATGCTGGACCCTTGAGTCCCTTAACCCTTAACATCTCAGTAGTTATTGTAAGTCACTTTAAGTCCGTCAAATGGCGTGAATGTAAATAGTAAATATAATTTATAGACATAAAAAAAAAAAAATCCAACCTGAAATTTTGGACAAAATTAGAAAGCATGTTAGGAATGCACCAAGTTTGAGTACCATGTACATGTAGATAAGCTCTAATAATTATACATTATAAATGATCATCTATAGATAATGAATTATACTCTGGCTAACTAATGTAAGAAATCTCACGTACAGAAAATAAATATATTACAATAGAGATTTAAAATGTGTGTGTTGTGTCTCCCGTATAACCTATTTGGAATATGTGCAAGGAACCCGAGTGTGTACATCCCAAATACAGTTGAGGTTAATATATTGCACAGCGGATATTTATTCTGATGGGGTGAAATGGGTAAAACCGATGCTGTGTGTGTACGTATCTGTGTGTGTGTGACGTGGAGGGCAATGAATATGATTAGTAATGGAAGCAGCAACCAAAAATAAACAGTGAATCTGACCGCGTATTTCTCTTAAACTCCCACCCACACAAACCTTCTGCCGTCTCTTCTCTTTCCTCTTGTCCTCTGTGGCTTGAAGCATTTTCTCCTTCCACAGGTTGAAGAAGTAGGACGGGTCTGTGTAAAACTTCAGAGCATCCTTCTTATCATCTCTGAGGAACAGAAAGAGAGAGAGGGGTAGAAAGGAATAGAGAAGAGAGAGACAGACAGAGAAAAGAGAGAGAGAGAAAGAAAGAGAGAGAGAGAGAGAAAGACATTAGGAGACTTATTATTCATTCACATTGTGTTGTTTTTTTACAGGAAGTCCAATTATGGTCACTGTCCACATTCTCAGCCCATGCGCATATATAACATCCAATCAACATTTACACTACATGGCCAAAAGTTTTTGGACACCTTACCCGCACACCCACATAAGTGTGTATTTCGAATATTTGGCTGGCGGACCGGTCTTTAAACACCCCTGATATAAATACTCTAAATTGCACTTAGAAAACAACTACAAATCATGAAGTTAGCTGAGAAATACATGAGAAGCAAAGACAATAAATGGTTTTAAGCTGATTAAAAAGGGTGTCAGGAAATGCAGTTAAATGATAAAGGTTGCTGGACCTGTACGGAGTGAGGATATTAAGTGGCGGAGGCTTGTCTCCACAGTGGTAGATCTCCATAACTGGATTGGGGATAGAGGCACGAGACACCACCTGCTGGTCCTGAGTGGTGGAGCTCTTAAACGCTTTCCTCATGTTAATGTCCTGCAGTGAGACTAGAAGGGGAGAGAGAGAGAGAGAGAGAGAGGAAATAAAAAGCTGTAAGAAAATCTGAAAATGTCTTCCCACAAAAGAATTTCAGCACATTTAGTAGCATCACTAGGACAGGGGTCTCCATCACGTATCAGTTTCTTTTTTTCACTATCTAATAAAACAGGCATGTAGAGACGCGCTTCATCTCACAGGCATCATTATTCTGCTGATTGGCTTTCTACTGTACCATAACGACGGGTAAGATTAAATCCTAGATCAGTTTGCCGGTGACCCCCTGATTAAATCCATTATTAGAGCGAAAGGATTTTTCTCTACACTGAGTAAAAAGAGCTGTCCTGCCAACACTCCCAGCCCTCACAGATGGACATTTTCACATTGGTTTCTTTCATTCTGATACATTCTGATACAGTCTGGGTAGTTAGAGCAGTGTCTGAAAAAATTAGCTGAGAAAACGAAATAGCACCGCACTTGTGGCTATGCTTTAGCTCCAAATGGATTACTGCCGCTTTAAACACCACCATAGAGTTCAGGAGGCAAAGGTTTGGACAACAAGGGTAAAATGCAGACTTTTAGTGCTATCAGGCTACAGTTAGCATTTTCCAAGATGCCCTACTGCACCTTTAACCCTGAACTTAACCCTCACTTGTATAATTAATATAAATAAAGGCTGCTATGGATAAGTTAATTTGTAATTTGTAGATCGCACCAAAAGTGTGAATAATTCTAAAACCCTTTTCTGAATTAAGAACTTAATGAAAGAATTTGTGATTATTTTTTGTGTGGGTCCGCAGACTCTCAGACTCCGAGGCATAACAAACTAAAACAATCTGTGGCGGTTATTTTGCTCCTGACATACTTCGATACGCTGTTCTGTCCTTCGGTGGTTTGAAGTTTTCGCACTAATGACATCATCAGATTTGGTGTTCCTATTGGTTTTTGGTTTGACGGTCGGCAGGGAAGTCACACTGCACGCAAGTGTCTAAACACTTCGGGATACTGCCAGAAGTTCATCCAAGGAAAAAACTGATCGCAACAGCCGTAATGACGTCTTAAGAAGTCTTTAGAGTTCAGCATTTGTCTCAGATGACCAAATTTTATATATATAAATTTTTATATATTAAATTTATTTACCATAACAATATGTATTCAAAAAATTAGCCTTTGGATGTAGATTCACATTTCTTTTGATTTCGGTATTTAGTCTTATGTACTGTAACACTGCATTGTGTTGTATTCATGCTGTTGTGGTCAGGTCAAAATCCTAGCAGAAACGTGTTAATATTTGCTATCAGCATCTGCTTAACAGAAAGAGTGTTTCAGTGAAAGCACTTATCTTCCAATCCGGCTGCAGATGTTATTGATCTGATCATGGTGAAGTCTGAGCCCATCGGTATGCAGCAGGACTCTCTCGTTAACACCGGAATCTCTACAAATCATTCTAGCCGCCTTTCTCTCTTTTTATCTATATCATTTACTTCTTTAAGCATTTTGTGTGTGTGTGTGTGTGTGTGTGTGTGTACACAAGTGAAAAAAAAAAGTCTTGCAGCAACCAGATGTGAATTAATAATCCCAGTGCACTCGATGGGGGAAGGGCTGCAGTAAGCAACCCCTTCTCCCCACCAACACACACACACACACACACACACACACACACACTATTCCCACTCGGGCCTTGCCAATACAGACATTTGCAGGTAGGTCACATACGCAAAACATATAATCATATATGTCCTTGGGACCCTGCATACGTTCAGAGTGTGTGTGAAGCATGTGTGAGTTTCTCCCACCGGAGTGCCAGTGTCAGGTTTACTAGACCACGGGGTAGAATGCAGCCACCATTGCTTTGATAGCCAAATTGTAAATTAATGTTTCATTCTTATTATAATAATAACATTTATTATTTAGTCAAAATGCTGGTTGAAATGTTTACTGTTCAATATGAGTAAATAAATTCGTAAAATCTAATTTCATAAAAACAAACCCACAATTTTCAACTGTTTTTTTTAATGTAATAGAACTTTTATTACTCTATTTAGGATATTTATCTGATTAGATTATGGGGAAAAAAAGGGTCGCACTGGTAGAATCAGAATAACTCCGCTAATTCAGACTGAATCCAAGGTTTTGATTGGAGCATAACAGACATTGCTTTAGGACATTTTTAATAAATGTTTCTCTAAAAAGCCTATAAAATAATTTATTTTATTTGTTGAATAAAAGATTTATTGTCCTTTTATCGTGCTGAAGATGTAGAGCAACGGGGAAATAACAAGAAGATTTAAGAACTTATGTATATTTACTGCTATTTCTACCTTAAAATTAGGATATGGTACGTTATCGTACAGTGGTTACGGTGCTACCTGTAAGGTTGTGGGTTTAATTAACTAAGTAACTAACTAACTAGACTTAACTAGACTTAGCTAACTGACCGACTAATTAACTAACTAACTGGACTTAACTAAACTTAACTAAATAACTAACTAACTATACTTAACTAGATACAACTAACTATACTTAACTAAACATAGCTACCTAAATAACTAGACGTAACTAACTAAATATATTTAACTAAACTTAACTAACAAAATAACTAACCAACTAAGTAGACATAACAAACTAACTAGATGTAACTAAACTAAACTAACTAAATAACTAACCAATGAACTAGATAGACTTAACTAACTTACTAACCTAACCTACCAACTAACTAGACGTAACTAAACATAATTAAATAACTAACTAACTACCTAGACTTAACTAGACTAACCAGCCTCAACTAACATTTTTAAGCTAATGCTGTTTTTTTAGACAGTTTGTAGCAAAGCAACAGGCGAAATTAATTTTGTATAAATGACATACATATACATCTGTATAAATCAATACAAACTCAAAACAGTGCAGCTCCACCTCCCTCCATCAGAAACTGGGGCATCACTGCACACTACAGCCAGTGGAGCAAAGGGGTAAACAGAGGGAGGGTAACTGAGAAAAAGCTGCCCAGAATGAGGACATGAAACACTTTGATAATGAAGAGATTACATGAGGGCATGAAGGGAAATTATTTCTGTCAATAAGACTCTCTCTCTTCCTCTCTCTCTCTCTCTCTCTCTCTCTCTCCATTTTTTTCCTCTTTCTCTTTTTCTACCTCCCTCTCTCTCTTTCTTTCTTTCTTTCCCTCTCCTGTTCTTATTTAAAAGCTAGGTCACTTTACCAACTATAGTCCCGACTGAGATTTTAATAGGGGGCAGCGCTCAGAGGAGAACTCCTCCCTCTCCTACTGATACTAGGAATTTTAAGACTTGATATTTTATAGGGAATCACCTTCTTCCACAGTGGAGTCCAGCTGAGTGACTTTAACCGCCAGCAGGTCCACACGCTCCTGCAGGTGACTCATGCGCAAACAGAAACCGTTAGCTTCTTTAAACAGCTCCCCGAAGATGTCTTCCGCATGCCGACCTAAAAAAAAAAAAATCCAGCTGCATTAAGAACAGAGCAGCAGAAACGATACAGAAGACGGTCTGACTTCACTACCTTATGGATAGTATGAGGAATCAGAAACAAGGACAATCCTGTAGTCTATTGTCCATAAGTGATCACTAGATATTAAAACACATGAAACGCTCGTCCAAAATCTAGACTAATTAGTATCCATACTAATTAAATATGTACTATATTTGAGTAAGTATGTACTGGGGCTGACATATCTACCTACCTATCTATCTATCTATCTATATCTATCTATATCTATATATCTATATATATCTATATATATATATATATATAGATATATATATATATATATATATATATATATATCTATATATATATATATATATATATATATATATATATATATCTATATATATCTATATCTATATCTATAGATCTATCTATATATCTATATATCTATATCTATATATCTATCTATCTATATATATAGATATAGATATATAGATATATATATATCTATATATATATATATCTATATATATACAGTCAATCCCGAAATTAATCATACCCCTGGCAAATTCTGACTTAAAATTACTTTTATTCAACTTTTATTATTTTTTGACTGGAAATGACACAGGCTTCTTCCAAAAGATAATAAGACGATGTACAAGAGGCATCATTGTGGAAAAAAATATTTCTCAGAGTGTCAAGCCCGAAATTATTCATATATTCATATATATTCATATGGAATCCTAAATGGATTGTTGGGAGGAACTGACTTACTGAGGCTACCAAGCTGTTTGATGACGGCTGCCAGGGTGCTGTTAGTGACACACTCAAGCTCGCTGGAGACCCGGTCAGGCAGAACTCCCCTGCACAGGTGCCTGGGCTCGATGCTTCTCTTTACCAGTGGCATTATGATATACTGCAAAGGAAAAAAAAAGAAAGAGAGAGAAAGAAAGAAAGAAAGAGAGAAAAAGAAGAGAGAGAGAGAAAGAAAGAAAGAGAGAAAAAGAGAGAGAGAGAGAGAGAGAGAGAGACATTACAATCATGGTAATAAGAATGGAATCTACATGATGATGCCTAATAAAGATGCCTAATAGGGCCTGATTTTGCTTTCAATTCGCAATAGACAGGAAATACATTTTTTTGGTAACACGTAACTAAAAATGCTCTAAAACCTTAAAAAAAACATGGCTAAAGCAGGGCAGGCTCTGGACATGGGCAGGGGTGGGCTGAGCCCACCCAAAAGTCTGTCTTGCCCACCCAATCAAAATTTGTTAAAGACTGCGGTATACGAATACGTTTTTATTTTCTTTTGTAGGATTTATGATTTGATCAAAGCTGTCTGAGGTGGGCCTTGTGTTAAGAAGTGTAAAGAAGTGGTGTAGGAAGTCTATCGCCTAGTTCCACAGATGTTTACTCAATTTCTTTCTTTAAATTATTACTTAAATATTTCATTTTTATTTGGTCCAAACTTCACACCGACTTTTAAAAGATTCTTATATAGCCTGAATTTGTGCTTTTTAACATTGCTTATATTGACTTAACATAATGTGTCCTCATATCCACCCCCAAAAATTGCCCACCTGGGACATCTGTCTGCCCACCCTTCTATGGTTGGCAAGAACCGGGCCTGGGCTAAAGACTGCAAAGACACATGTTTACCTATAATTTTACAATTCTACCTCCTTGTTTATGCATTTACCCTAAGAAACCTCTGAAGAAAACATCTGATCAACCACAGACAAGCCTTCTGCCATCTAATGTACGCTCTACACACATACTGACCTCTGCAGTCCAGACCTTCTGTTGGGGTATAATAATGGCATAAAGAGCACTGCATTAGAGCAAAAATCCCCTCTCTATGTGCCTGGTATGTGTGCGCGTCTGCATATCCCTAATTACCCCTGGGGCCAGTTCTCATCTCAGGCTGTTTGTGCTGTGGCTGACAACGTAGAACAAAGGATCTAATCAGTCACAGATCTACGACAACACACACACACAAAACCCCAGACACTGGGGACACACAGAGCATGCAGAAGGTAATATTAATTCAGCATTTACTACTAAACAGCAAAACACCGGTCTACCAGTATAACCTAGTATATGGATTAAGTTGGTTCAAGTGTAAAGTAAAATGGACATTTGGAAGATGCCTTTATTTTTTTAGTCTAATTAAGCAATTGAGCATTAAGGGCCTTGCTCAGGGGCCCAGCAGTTGCAGCTTGGTGATGATGGGAATCAAACCCACAATTTTAAGATCAGCAGTCCAACACCTTAAGCGCTGAGCTACCACTTTATGCAACCTAAAGAATCTCGATAAGCATTATGATGAAAAAATAGCCTCTGTCCAAAAATGCATACTTTTAGTATGTGTAACTGATTATGCGAGACAAGTAATATGTCCGAATCCTTAGTATGTGAAGAAAAGTTCCTGGATGATCTACTACCCCATCCGGATTTTGAAGTATGCATATGAAACACATTTTACTATCCCATGGAGCCACAGGAAAAGCGACTGGTTATACACAAAAGTGGCGGAAAGCGGTTTTTAAGTGTTTAACGCAGGGGTGTCCAAACTCGGTCCTAAAGTTCTGCAGAGTTTAGCCTCAACACACCTACCTGTAAGTTTCAAGTAAACCTAGAAAGATCTTGATTAGTTGGTTCAGGTGTGTTTAATTAGGGTTGAAGCTAAACTCTGTTGGACACCCCTGGTTCAAAGAAAAAGAAAACATTGCTCCTTGTAGTTAAATTGTACTTTTTTGGCATTATTTAATTTAAACATTATACAATTTCTAATTCACACTGCTGGGATGTCGCTTGTCATGTGTCAATGTCAACATGGCAAATCTAGGACATCCGAATTTCATTCAGACTACCTGTAACCAGACTATTTTTAACAGCCTGCCAGTACATACTTGCTGAAATGTATTGCATGCTTAAGTAGTATGTGATTTTAGAGTAGTTGAGATAAAAAAAAAAATATCTAGCCAATGGAGTCCCGGTTTGCAAATGACATTGCGATCTTTAGAGATCAGGGAGCAGGTGGGAGAAAACATAGCAAGGTGGAGATTTGCTCCGGAGAAAAGACAAAAGAAAGTCAGTTGTAACAAGACAGAATGCATGTGTGTGAATGAAAGGGAGGGAATTGGAGAGGTGAGATTACAGGGTAAAGAGCTAACGAAGGTACTGGAGTTTAGGTACAATCCAGAGCAACCAGTGTGGAGAAATGTGTCAGGAGTGATGTGTGACTGGAAAATATCAGCAAGAATCAAGAAAAAGGTGTTGAAAGCAGTGGTGAGACCAGTTCATGCTGGATGTTGCAGGGACAAAATCAGAGAGATCCAATTATGAGTCTGGACATGTGCAGTAGGGAGTAGGGAGAGTGGAAATATTGGTGGGCGGATGTTGAAAATGGAACTGCAGGCAGAAGGTAAAGTGGAAGGCCAAAGAAGAGGCATACAGATTGATGTAAGAACATGAAGTTAGTAGATGTAAGGAAAGAGGATACTGAGGCACTGGGTTGTGGCAGATAATTTATGTTAAAAAACTAAAGGGACCCCCTAGAACAAGAAATTAAAGGAAGCTGCACTACAATCCTACAAAAGCAGCACAAAGAAGAACGTAACTGAAAGAAGTGGCCTTGCCTTGCCACCATTTTACATTTACAGTTCTAGTATTTGGCAGATGCTCTTATCCAGAGCAACTTACATTTATTTCATTTATACAATTGAGCAATTGGGAGTTAAGAGCCTTGTTCAGAGGCCCAGTGGTGGTAACTTAGTGGAATCAAATGATCAAAACTTTCAATTAGCAGTCCAACACATTTAACCACTGCGCTACTATATTCCCCCCATTTTTAGAGGGAAATATTAAACCAGGTTAAGTCGGTAGACATTAGGCACATAAAATATTAGGCGTTAAATATTGTTAGTCATACGCTAGTTTATGGTTCCTGTAGGACAGCACGTGTTAGTCATCTTAGTGTTCTTCTACTCTTCTGCACATTGAGCAGCCTTCAACACTGTTCTGCTAATAGCAATGAATAAAGCAGAATTGCAAAGAATAAATGAGTGGATTTGGATGGCACTGTTCCCAAACCCCCGCCTCCTTCTGATCCCCTTTTCCATGCCCCTGGCAAAGCCCCTTTGATGTGTGAATCTCCGTTCTCTCTGGAAGCCTCTTCTGGCTCAGCCAAAATGCAAATAAAAAAATGTGATTGCTTTTTTCCGGCTGCCACTCCAGTACGAATAAAACTGCCCCAAATTCTTGCCACAGACAAGAGACAAAATGTTACCATGGTTTCTTTTCATGTTTTTTAGAAAGAGAGGGTGAAAGAGAGAGAGAGAGAGAAAGAACGAGAAAGTGAGTGAGAGAGAGAGAGAGAGAGACAGACAAACAGTCAGACAGATAGTGAGTGCTATGGACTGAAGAAGGGGGAAACAGTAAAGGGGGAAAAAAGCAGAGAACGAGAGAGAGACAAAATGAGAGCCGAGAGAGAAATAACAAATAAGAGACACAGACAATAAAATGCAGAGAAAAGGGAGATAGAAAGAAAAGGAAAAAGAGAGATACGAACTGCTTTGCAGTGGGGAAAGTTCTGAAAAGGTGAGAGACTTTGAATAAATCATGGGGAAAAAATGGGTTATCCCAAACACACACTCAGAAGACTGCCTACAAATAGGCATGAAATAGTGTGTTGGCACATTTAGGTCAGTTACCCCAGATGTGTGGCCATATTGAAGATACATAGATGAAAATAACAGCATGGATTTTGTGGTTAATGTACAATTCGAAGAGGTTGTTCTACTAATTTATCATGTGTAAACCACAGAATAAACAGGTGGAAGCTGCTAAATCCTATAGAGAAGGAACTATGAGCAGGAGACTGATGACTTGACTATTCTTCCTTCTATTTCTTATTCCGATATAGTAAACTACCTTGTTTTGTTTTTTTTCGCCAGGTCCACACACAGCTCAAGACCTTAAAGTTTACAAAGGTTTGGAGGCTTATAACCGGATGGGGTGTGGGGTGTGCAGTCTTTTATTTTTTCTGTTCAAACCGATTAGTACTGTGGACATCAAGAAACAGCAATAATTTTAGTGATCAAAGCCTATAACATCTCAACTAGTCACCTGTGAATAATTAATTATTTTAAAGTATGGTATGATGAAATACAGCGGAAAATCCTTATGGAATTTGGCAGACATCCTTATCCAGAGTGTCTTTTATTGTGTTTATACATCTGAGCCAAGGGCCTTGCTTGGAGGACCAGCGGTGGTACCTTGGTGGTCATGAAAACCGAACCTACAATCCTCTGGTTATTCATTATATCATTGTATTATGCCTTGTTGACACAAATCAGAACATTATTTGAATAACTTTAGACATTAAAATGGGGGCACCCATGACTCCCTTGACTCATTTTTCTGTCAGTTTGACTTCTATACCAACTCGAAAACTCGAAACTTGCCTTAAATCCAGAATTCCCTCCATCTTTTCCACCCCTGTGCACTCCTGTCAAACACAATTAAATGTGGTGGCCTCAGCACAATAACAAACCAGCAAAAGCCCATGTGAGCTGCGTTGTCCCCATTCCTATCCTGGCTGAGCTGGAGCTTAGAGTCAGATCTGCAGAACACATCCTCTTTATCCAGCAGGGCTTTCAGTAGTGTCAGAGAAGTAGTATGTGCATGATGTACTTACAAACAAACTGGGACACTGTGTCTGAAATCAATACTACATAGAACAAACACTTACATCCACAACGAGGAAACATAACACCTACTCGTGTGTCCAGTTCCGATATAAATGTCAGAAGAGTGCGTCATTTTCTTGGTTCAAATTAACTGCTTAATCAGGATTTACACCTGCCTCAAACGACATGGTTTACAGTCTGGCGTAGCATTGGCCATTTTGAGTGACTAATGCCTGCCCAAGAGGGTGACTGACAGTTAAAGCAACCAATGACGTTTTATTTTGTGCCACATCATGTCTAGGGGCACCAGTACGTGCCACAAGTAAAACTTTTAATTGTCTTTTAAACAGTCTGTACCGTGAACCTCACATATTTTTAGGAATCCAACAATAAATTGACGTTGCTTCCAGGCGGACCGTTAAATGACGCGACACACATTTACATTTATGGCATTTTGGCAGATGCCCTCATTTAGAGTGACTTACATTTATCTCTTTTATACAACTGAGCAGTTGGTGGTTAAGAGCCTTGTTCAGGGGCCCAGCAGTGGTAACTTGGTGGTGCTGGGAATCGAACTCTGATCTGTCAATTAGGAGTCCAACCAATCCAAGGATAACCTCGGATCTCCTAAAGTTTCCAGCTAAGTCATACGCATCAGACGTTTAGCCAGCAATCTGTGAACGTGATGTCTGAGGCTGAGATTAATAGTGCAGTAACTCCACTGTGATCATTGGTTTGATGGTTTATACTGATCCCAGATCAGCACAAATAGGCAATTCCATGTCTGCTAAAAACTCAATGCAGCACAAAATGACTAGAGAATTACAACCCGATTCCACCTGAAAAAAAAAACCCCTTAACAATCACTCAGTTTTCTCTGCATGACAGAACCATAAGTCTTCCACCAGCATTACACCAGAGTGTTGGGAAAAGAAGGGCCTGGCTGCAGGGTAGATCTGATAAATGTAAAAGAAGGAAATGAGGGCATGGCTAATGACAGTAAAGGACAGTAAAGTCAAAAATGAAAGCTACATGTAGGAGAATTTGTCTTTTTTCCAATAACACCAGCCAAGTCTGAGGCTCCAGGGTTGTTTAGTGTATGAGATTATGTACTAAGGCTAGAAAAATTCTTTTAAAATCTTTATAAATTTTGTATAGTTTGTGATTTGGTCTCAGTGATTTAGAAGTCCTCTTCACTGTTTCTAATATTTCATTTAGGAGAAGTCAAATTTTACTGCTAAAACAAAGTAAAGTAGTGAAACTGCCATTATTTTTTAAGATTTTCTCCTAAATCAGTAAGTTATGAGCTACAGATTTTCTGTGAATATGAGGACTTGGTCTAATTGGAAACTTTGGAATTGAGTTCACACATGAATGTTAATCATGCCAAACTTCTACTGTCTATAAATAATAGTAGGAAATCAAGTCCAGCTTGACTTTTTTTGTCTATTAACTGCAACACGAATGCTGATGGACTTGTAAGAAGTGCTGAGCCAAGATTGATGACATGAATCAATTGACTGACATCACCCATAATCACCCCTAAACCTGTGCTTAGACTCCTTCGCACTGCAATAGGGTATCGATCATGTCCTGCTGCCCGGTGCTGCTGACTCAACATGCTTGGGTGGAAGTGTGTATGAGTGAGAAAGAAAGAGGGGTGGGGTGAGAGAAGAAAAGATAAATCATCCATGAATAATGTGACATCACAATCATTATTCTGATTGAATATTTATTTCTTCTGCAAGGTCTATAGTGAGGATTGAAAAATTCCATGATTCCATGATATTCTTCTTAAGCAGATGCTACTGATGCTGTTGTTAAAAGAGCCACCATGCTAACACACACACACACACACACAGAAAGAACGGCTGCTTTACCACAATAACATACATCATCATACAACAAAGGATGTAGGAACTCAAACAACAAGCAAAATAGGGTTCTAGTTTGGAGTTTAGAATGGTGCAACGAAAAACAAGCTAATTCTGCCCTGTATTACATGCTATAAAATTCCAAGCTCAGATTTGACCCATTTTAAACTGATGTAAAGTGAGTCAAAGATGATCTGCTCCAGATACAGAACCACAGACCTCCTGGAAACATCCTCTTATAAGTCCAGTGCCATATTTCCTGAGATGCCTGTGGAGCCTTGCTAAAAAAAAAAAAAAATCATAGAAAAACAGACTTTGGAGCAGCAACACAACACCATCACTGTTATAAAGCATCTAGAATAGTGATTTATTGTTTGTTGTTTAATCATTTTACCAGCCAAGAACCACCAACGCATTAAAACAACCTGCCTGATATTAAGTAGGTCCCCAAAATCAGTTCTGACCTGTAAAAAACATGGACTTTGCAATATCTCTGCAACAAACATCCTTTAATCCTGTAGGTAGTAAAAGTAAACTACTGACTATGTGGATTGGACTTGTTTGTTTAGCACCTCCCACAGAAGCTTAGTCGGATTACGATCTGGGGAATTTAAAGGGTTAATTGAATACCTTTAGCCAGCGATACACCTAGTAAATTTCAGTAGTTTGTGCTTGAGAAGTTCTTATTTAGGACCAGAGCCTTTGACTTGGAGCCTTGACTTGGTCTCCTATGAGTCTACCACTAGTTCATCGGTGTTCAATCACACGTTCGATATCATCACGCGTTCGATATTAAAAAACTACCCTAAACACAGCCGGCTTGCTCTCCGGTGACCTGGGTTCAATTCCGGTTCAGGTCCTTTTTGATCCCACCGTTTTTTTTTCTCTTTCACCTGTTTCATCTCGCAACCTGTCCTATCAAAAAATAAACAAAATAAATAAATAAATAAAAAACTATCCTGAAAACCACACAAAACCTTCCATTTTAAAGGTCAACTCATAACTAATTTTACAGTGACTTTTTCACTCGTTGCCCGATATACATCCCACCCCCTAACAGCTGCCCTGGTCTGTAATCAATTTAGAAATTTATAAAGTAACACAAGGCTCCTGGACACCATTATTTAGATATACATGTATGTATATAGGAAATTCCTGAGCCAGTATGAGATTCTGACTGTATAATAACTTTAAGCAAGAATATCACAATTTCACAGTATCATGATTTTGCGATTACAGCTATAAAATATGGTTTTTTTTTTAATCTAATCACTGAACAAATATATTATTATTGCTGCTTCTGTGTTGATGCAGATGTACACATAAGGAGAGAGAAAACACACACACACACACACACGTGCACGGTCTCTCTCCGTACAACACTCAAACAGTTACCATAGCCAAAGCAACTTACATTTATCTCTTTTTTACAGCTGAACAATTGAGGTTTAGGGGCCTCACTCAGAGGCCCAGCAGTAGCAAATTGGTGGTGCTGGGAATCAAACCCAATCCCCCAATTAGCACCTTAACTATTGCTCCACCACTTTTACATATTAAATCTCAGTTTATTATGTGTTAAACTTATACTGAGGTAGAGTTTAGTCCTGAAACCAAAGGAGGGTTATGTTGAACGAAGGATGGGTAAAATAAAAAGCAGTTTTTGGACAAAGTGCAGAGTTAATGTTTGGCAAAAGCACTTATTAGTGTTGTTTAATCAAAAACTGGATAACATATATATTTTGTGGTTGTGTGTCGATCAGGATAGATTTACGCCTCGGCTTTAGCACTTTAGCTGTTCAGGTGACAGTATTTACTATAGCGGAAGTGCGCATGCGCAGGAGCGCACATATAATTCATCTACAGTACAGAAGTAATATCCGCTTAGCTCTATTATAAATAAAATAACACATTTAAGGCCCATATAAATATATAAATATATTAACTGGGTGTATATATATATATATATATATATATATATATATATATATATATACATATAAATGTGCGTGAATATAAACATAACATTTTATCCGACGTTAATGCACAAGGCGTGCTTGATCAATTGAAGGCTATTGCACACACATGAGTGTTAAAAAAAATAATCAGGAAAAGTGATGGGAAAATGCAGACAGGTGAGTCAATAAACATCACAAAAACAATCCAGTTTATATTTCACAGGTTTTTCACCGAGCAGTGATTTTATATACAAACTGGCTGCACGATTTCTTACGTATTCACATTCACTCGGTTTTTTTTTATATCGACAGCCAAATAAAGCAATAAGAATACGAGGTTAGCATTAGCTGCTTAGCTCAAAAAAATGAACACCGATTAAAATAACCTGTTTTATTTACCTTTACGAATCAGACGACACCACTTTTCACTTCCTATCCTTTATCTTCTTATTTTTGCTCTTTTCTCCTCACATAGCTTCCTGTAGTCCAAGATTGCCCGGTTTTCGCATTATGCTGATGTGAATAGCAGTCATTTGTCAGTGTATTTGGAGCTCTGTGTGTGTGTGTGTGTGCGTGTGCGATGCTGACTGTATCTGCATGTGTGTTTCCTTGGCAGCATCGACTCTTCTGGGCGAGCGGAGCGTTGCTCTGCGCATGCGCAGCACTAAAGCGCTAGACCACCACCCCAACAGCACATTGGGGAATTGCGCGCTGAGGACACACAGCTGTCTGTACAGGACAAGACACGCTTATATATATATGTGTGTGATATGATATGATTATTTATAAGAATTTATTACAGTAGAATTGTTGAAAGTTGAGACATCCCACAATAAAGGCTGGTCTACAGGGGACAGATTTTGAAATCTGCAGGCATTTTGCTCATCTCTAAGTTTTGATCTTTTATATGTTCTTATTTCATATTTACATAAACTTAGTTCATATTGTAATACATTGTAGTAAACTACTGGTGTGCAGTCCGGGCCAGCAAGTCCTTCTAAACAATATCAGAAACATTTTTAATCTAATATTTGTTCCATTAAATTGTTTGAATTTATTCCCAACAGTTTATTCTCTTTTTCACTACATTTCGTAGTGTTTCTCTTGTTGCACTGCTTCCAGTATGGGTATGTGGATGTTCGATTTTTTTTCGTCCAATCAGATTTCAGTTTCTATGTGCTGCCATGTTAATCTAATCTGCCAAAGCCTTCAGAATCAGTAGTGCTGCCAATGTAACTTGAACTATATTAGTAGCGGCAGATTGCTAATTGGCTAATATTATTAAAGACTGATTTTTTTAACCAATCATATTTTTAACCCCGCCTCCCGAAGCCTGCTAGCTGGCGTACGATGGCATCAGCATTTTGATTAGTTAATTAAAGTAAATTCTTACAGCCTAGCACAGACTAGCAAAATACAGTTGAATTAGAATTTTTCTGCTCACAATAGCTGACAGGGAAGGAGAAATTAACTTTGTATCAGACATAATTAAAAATACATTTTTAAGGTGGATTTTTCAGAAAAAGTTAGACATTGTGAGGGGAGGTCGGCTAAACTAGCTTGTCTTAACCCGGGAAAGAGTTTATTCACCACATCCAGACCAGTGCCACCGACCGGTAACACTGACTCACAGCCTTTAAATGTATTATATATTTTA
Organism: Bagarius yarrelli; assembly: GCA_005784505.1. Classification (NCBI taxonomy): domain Eukaryota; kingdom Metazoa; phylum Chordata; class Actinopteri; order Siluriformes; family Sisoridae; genus Bagarius; species Bagarius yarrelli. Next base: position 1,931,480 of record VCAZ01000053.1, read on the forward strand.
TTGTATTTTTCATATTTTTGTGATGTTATATTAATATTAGGATAAAGATGAATTCTGAACTGCTCCAGATGTTCTATGTGGTACAGTTGCGGTTGTAATGTCTCTCTCTCTAATTCCATGCCGTGTTATATTGCGTTTGTATAGTTTTGATGGTTTGTATAATTGCAACGTGATAGTGGTGGTATTAACAGGTGTACCAGTCGGGTAAATCCCCACTGAAGGCCCAGGTACCACTGCCACTGTAATAATCAATATTTTATTAATAATTAGGCTGCAGACAAATTTATTACTAGATGGTGGGCCAACAGTGAGCTTAAAGTGGTGGCCTGATATCTGATTTTATAATCTGGGCTTTTGCTTACTGATTGGTGCGTCCCCTTTAGGTATATTTCTACATACACTGTAATATGTAGAAACATTTTATCGTGTTCAGTGAATAGAAAGCATTGCTCTTGTAAAGAACAAATAAAATATCCTTGTAAAATGTAACAATGTGCAATAAAAATATTTTAATACTGGCTTAGTGGTTTGCTCTGTTGCCTCACAGCAAGAAAGTTCTCGGTTAGTTTCCCAAGCAGGGGCTTTTCTGTGAGGAGTTTGCATGTTCTTTCTGTGCTTGCGTGTGTTTAGTCCAAAAACATGTTAGATTGATTGGTCAATCTAAATTACCCAAAGGAGACAATGTGAGTGACCCTGTGATGGACTGGTGACCTGTCCAGGGTGTACCCCTTCTGCCTTTTGCCCTTTCAGAGACGGCTGGGATAGACTCCAGCAGGTCCCTGTGACCCCGAATTGTGGAATAAGTGGTTATAGAAGATGAATGAAAATGTAAGAATTGTTTTTTCCATAACAGTCACTTTAAACCGTGTCCTCAGGTAGAAATGATCTGCAATTGTGCAAATAAAACAGGTAAGCAGGTGTGTTCGTCTTTAACTGAACTCTGTGAGCCAAGCAAACATTAATTTAATTAAAAGACAATCGTATGCAGAGAAAAGTGACTCAACGCAGTGTATTGATTTTCCTTCTGCAAGTCATCTCAATGAGGAAATCCTCTACCATAAATACATTAAACTCGGGTATACTGGAGTATTTATTATCTTTAGTAATTGGTTGGTACTTTGATTCTTGTGGGAAGTTAGTGGTTACTGTAGGCGCTGTTTTGACGGTGAAAGACAAAATGGCTTTTAAGATTTATTAGGAGAACAAATTCAAACCATCTCAAACATGTGTTATGATGTGGTTTAGGTTAATAATCTGAAAAAAAGAAACCAGTTCTCAACTATTTTCACACAGTATTTATATTTGACCTTAAACGTTTGTAGGAATTATTAGCAAGAATCACAGAGGAAGGTATAAAAGACAGTGGTGAGAGCAGCTATGTTGTATGGTTTCCAGACAGAGGAACTGAGGAAGAGACGAGAGCAAGAGTTGAAGATAGCAGAGCTAAAGACGTTAAGGCTATCTTTGGGATTGATGCGGTTTGACATGATTAGGAACGAGTAAATCAGAGGGATGGCTCATGTTGGACATTTCAAAGGAGAAAGTCAGAGAGGACAGATTGAGCTGGTTTTGAGAGGGAGAGTGCAGAGGAGGGAAAGTGGAATACTGGTAAGAGGATGTTGGAAGTGAAGCTGCAGGCAGAAGGCAAAGAGAAAGACCAAAGAGGAGGAAAATCAATGTGATAAATGAGGACATGAAGTTAGTAGGTGTGACGTTAAAGAGGATGCAGAGGATAGTGCTAGGTGAGACAATTTGCTGTGGCGACCCCCTAAAAGAAAAAAATCGAAAGAAGGAGAAGAGAGTGCAAAAGCGGAAATTTCTGCCGCTCCACTTTACTTACATATTCTGTTAAATTTACAAGTTTTAATTTGCTGTTAACAAGAAGGCCCGGGTTCAATTTCCAAGCAGGGTCCTTTCTGTGTGGAGTTTGCATGTTCTCCTCGGCTTGTGTGGGTTTACTCCGGGTACTTACGGTTTCTTCCCATAGTCCAGAAACATGTATGTTAGGTTGATTATTGATTCTAAATTGCCCATAGGAGTGAGTGTGTGTGTGTGGCTCTGTAATGGACTGGCAACCTGTCCAGGGTGTCCCCCTCCTGCCTTTCACCCTCTCAGAGACGGCTGGGATAGACTCCAGCAGATCCCTGTGACCCCGAATTAGGGAATAAGCAGGTATAGAAGATGAATGAATGAATGAATGAATGAATGGATGAATGAACTTGCTGTTAAAGCTCAGAAAGTGCCTGTTCTAATGCGACAATAAAAGCCCCGGGATCTAAGCATAACTCATTTTTTCTATAACAATTAGACGAAACGTTAACGCCCTGTCAGTGTCAGCCAGAAGGGAAAAGCAAAACAAGTACTGCTTTATGTTTGTTTAAAGTGTTAGCAAACCAAATTTTATTACACCTTTGTTTATATGGCAATACTTTTAAACAAACCTGGTTCTTGCCAACCTTAGAAGGGTGTGCAGACAAAAATCCCTGGTGGGCAATTTTTGGGGGTGGGGTTGAGGAACGGCAGTAATGGAATAGCAGAAATATTGTTGTACTAATATTAAACGAAGGGTTAATTTTAACGTTTAGAATGACTAATGACTGAACTAATAAACACAAATTCAGGCAAAATTATACTAAAATAAAAGTTGGAGTAAAATAAAAAAATTTTTTTATCAAAGTGTACAATAGAAAATAAAACCTATTTGTATACTGAATTTGATTGGGTGGACAAGTCAGACCCTCTCCATGCTTAAAACTGGGTGGCTTTTAAAATAATGTGCGTAATACACTACTTTTAAATTAATCTCGATTAAATGCAGAAAAATCATCCAATTAATCGCAATTAAATTTTTAATCGATGCCCAGCACTAATGTCTATATATAGCAATATAAGTTATACTGCTAGTTATATCGGGTGGATTCTTCCTTTAAGAACATATAAGTCATGGATCAAGACACTCACGCAAATGATCATGGAGATTTATTAAATAAATAGCAGCATCACAAAAAAAAAAACCCAAATGTGTGAATGATTGATAAGGAGACGTGATTGGAAGAAGCATTCACAGGTTTTGGTATAAAATGGCAGTTTGAATGAAGGTCCTTTAATATATACTGAGTAATAAAATTCTAACACACTTACAAAACGAGAAGCATTTACAGCATTTTACACAACAACACACAACTAGAGCTCCTCAGAACACACAGGTTTGGGTTTGATCTGGTTAGCTTTGCTAGGATTAAGATGTGGATGTTTGCTCCTCATCAGCAACACCATTAAAATAACTGAAAATCACATTCGAGAGAAAAAAAACATTCTCCAACTATTGTGGCGTTGTTTGAGAGAGTAACATTTGAGTTTACATTCTGGATGATTTTTTTCTCTGTTAATTAAAACCAAGTCTTGACGTCATGATTTAACACACGTCTCTGACGCCATACCTTGGATAGCCACCACATTGCATGCGTCGAGTAGAGATGATTGCTAAAATTTGAACTGCATTCCATTGTACAGAACTGCCATAGATACAAAGTTACAGATGAGTTTGTGATTATGAGGTGATCTGAGAACTTATTAGAGCCTATTTCGCTTCTAATCCACCAAATTATTGAAAAAAAAAATAAAACGCTCCAGATCCTGCGGTTCTAAAATGCATTGATTATTATGCATAGATAGTCCTAGGCTTTGACCTACCCGTTGATTGAAAGGTATATCGAAACAAACAAATGTATGCAATGCAATTGATCGAAATGGTGTGGATTATTTAACACCTGATAGTTTATTAAGGGTGAATGTAGGTCAGCCTTCTTTCTCTAGCATTTCAGAAGCCATCTGTAATTTATGTTAAGAACCACATGAGGGAGCTAGAGCTCTCTGTTTGGAAGCTTTGTTGCTTATTCATTGTTCGTTATTGTTGTTGTTTTTTTTAAATTAAAAACCATGCAACACTTTATGGCATTCAGATATCTGAACCTGTTCAAACACATCATCGTTAAGATTTAAAAAAACAATCGATAGATCCAATTCACACACAGTGCAGTGCAGAGTGTCCTAGATTGTCTTAATGCATGTGAACCAGGTTAGTCCCTAATGATGGAAATGATCTCCCATCATACACTGTCAGCGTACATTCTTTAGTGTGGTGATCGCCAGCCTCAGTGCTGGTGCAGGTTCCTTTGAGGTGGCGCTTGCTTAAGCAAAAAAGAAGTGCACAGACACACACAAAGATAATCCTGGTAGACATGCTACAGCGACAGCTCGGCTATAGTGAATCAAACACTGCTGGTGTGCTCCGCCAGCGTGTGACAGCTGTTGACGGTTAGCGATGACGTGCCAGTTTGCATCTCTATCGCAAGATGAGTGTCAATGTCAGGCAGCTCTAGCTTCTGAAGTGCGTTACCGTCCCCATTGCGGCAGTTACTGTTCCGGTCCACGTCTACGCAAATGAGAAGCGGCGTAACGGTGGCTTGTGATTGGCATTGTACATTTAGAACCACAGGCTTAAGTCGGACCCCGCTGTATTGGCAGCGCATGTAGCTGGAGAAGGCACGTCTGTAGGTCTTATTGAAGAGAGTGTATACCAAAGGGTTCACACCTGACGAGATGTATCCCACCCAGACAAACACATTGAGCAGGTCGGAGAGCAGGGGATCATTGCATGCGCCACGACATAGAACGGACAGTACGTTGGTTATAAAGAATGGACACCACATGAGCAGAAACAGGAAAAACACTACGCCCAAAACTTTGGAGGCCCGCCGCTCATTTTTGATGGCCTGCATCATGCCACGGCGGCCGTGGGATACGGCCGGAGAGCTGAGCTGAGACGGTGCCTCTGATCCAGCCACCATGGAGATGCTGTCAGGCGTCACCGGGCTTAACGAGTTCCCCAGCCGCAAGCAGTTCAGGCTGCTACGTCGAGAGGAGACAGGAGGCGGAGCCAGCTGAGACGAGGACGGGGCTGACAGCTGCAAGGGCTGCTGAGAGGAGGCTTTAGCTTCGTAGAGGAAGACCGAGGCTTGACGTTGAAGGGCCTGAACGGTTAAGCAGTATGTGACTACCATGATCACAAGAGGGATAAAGAAGGCCACGAATGAGCCGACCAGAACAAAACGCTCCTCGTTCAGCATACAGCCTCCGTTTACAAAGACTTTATCTGTGTTGCGGAGACCGATCACTGGAATAGGTGTGGAGATACCTGAGACACAGAAATAAAAAGAGGGTTAAGTGGAGATAATGAAAAGATTTGTGCAAAATATATATCATTGCCAGGGGCATTGCTAAGGCAGGAAGTTAGGACCACGCACTTTGGGGGCCTGCATAGATCTGTTTCATTAATAGTAACAGTACAAGCAGTATTGTAATAGTATGTTCGGTGTGTTGGGGGGGGCAACCTAAAATTCTTTCATAGAGCAGAAAATTGCTAGTGGAAACCCTGATCATTCAAATAGAACATTATTGAACAGTAACATCTTGCTGACGGCTACAGGATAAATTAGCAGTGAGGGTAAGCACACTTATTTCTATGACTAGGATATGTAAGAGTCAGTAAAGTAACATTACTATAAAGAATTAGAGTAATTACTAATGGCCTTCTCAACAAAGGTCGAAATATGTTTTGAAATAATACACACCGACCACTTTAAAAACGTAGAAATGAACTTTACCCAAATTTTGTATTAAGAAAACAACCAACATATTTATTTGCCTCAAAAATTGTACCCCTGTTTACTCAACGGCATTTCTAAGTTAGCTATAATTGACAATATATTTTGGCTATCAATCACAATCATATGTAAAAAAATTGAATAATTAAGCAGTTCATGTTTTTTTACAACAGTTTTTATTAATAGTTTGTAACAAATGTTAAACTAGAGAGATACTGTCTTCGCCTGAATGGCATACTTAGGGTGTGCAAGGCGAGTAGTATGCCCAAATTTACAAGATGACCTATTAGTTTCGTCTGGTTTTGAAGTATGCATATAATGTACACTTTACTATCCTATGAGCCCTGCGGGAAAGACGACTTGTTACATGCGGATGTAGCGGAAAGCAATGACGTGGCACTTTTGAAGTGTTTTAAGGAGCTTTAAATATTAAAAAAACCCAATTCTTCCTGGTTAAATGGCACTGGTCTATCATTTAAGTTAAAGATTATGATGTATATCATGTGACAATATTAACATGGTGGATGTTGCACGTCACATTTACAATTTTACTGAGCATAACCATATTATATAAAACGTAATTTCTTTAACGGCTGGAAAGTACGTACTTATCTCCTGTCCTATTATAGTCCTCCACGTCCGCTGTGCTCTCAACACTCTGGCAATCAGATAATACCCAGAATAACAAAATTAACTGCAGGTGGCAGATCCTTTTCTTATCTAGTGCCCAAACTTTGGAATAATTTACCCTGCACTGTTCGGAAGGCAGACACACTCTGCCAGTTTAAAACTAGAATAAAGACACATCTCTTTAACCTGGATTACACATAATGCACACATTTTCATTATTTAAATCTGTTAAAGGATTGTTAGGCTACTATAGTCAGGTCAACCGGAACCGGAACCAATAACACACAATATATTTGTATATCATAAGTCGAATGCCATCAACACTAACATATGTCTGATTCTTTGTTTTTCCGAGGTCACCGTCGCCATTATCACTTGAAGACAACAAGGCAGTTTCTCAGAGACGGCCATTTGCACAAGACCACAGAAATTTTGCTGCAGCATGAGTGACCTACTGGTTCATCTGGTCAGAGGAGAACTGATCACTCGCCTGAGCCTGGTTTCTCCCAAGGTTTTTTTCTCCATTCTGTCACAGATGGAGTTTTGGTTCCTTGCCTCTGTTGCTTAGTTGGAGACTCTTAATTTATAGACATCAATTAATTTGAGGGTGTTAGTGGTGGTTAATATTGTCTTTTCTGATGTGATTCTGTAAAGCTGCTTTGAAATGATCTCCATTGTTAAAAGCACCAAACGTGAATTGAGGTACTTTAATGTTGTACACATTTAAGTATTAAGCGGTTTTGGACAGAGCCACTGAAAAAAACGCACTCGGCTGTTAAATGTCCACAATGTAAGAAGGAAGGAAAATTTTAGAGGATAATAACCAAACTGGTTCATGTTGACAGAAAGGTTACAAAAAGTCAAATAACACCATTTTAAACCCCATACAGCTCCTTTAAGTATTCAGCTACTAGGATCAAAAAGGAAAATCCCTCTATTAAAACATCATATTGTTTATATTTGGCAGATCTCACTTTTGAGTGTCTGGATAAGCGCTGTGGATAAACGAGTCTAGATTTATTATACAATAGTGTTGTTGGTTTGAAAGAATTTTCTAGATGATCTTTGGCTGGAATATAATACCAAAGCCCCACAATGTCCCTACTAAAGTTCTTTGGAAGAGATGAATAATTTGTATCTTAGTAGTTAAAGGTGTTGTAAAATTGTGGATTCGATTCCCAACACCACCAAGTTCCCACTGCTGGATCCCTAAGCAAGGCCCTTAATCTCTCACTAACTCCCCACAGGAAAGTGGTAGTGAAATGGTTAATGTGTTGGACTGCTAGTTGAAAGATGAGGGTATGGCATATATAGCGTATAGGCATTTCCCAGCACTAACAATTTGCCTGAGCAAGGCTATCAACCCCAAGGGCATCTACCAAATGCTGTAAATGTAAATGTAAATGTAAGTTAAAGCTGCCTTACGGTGCTCAATAACATTCCTAACAGTTTAACAGTATGTGTCATGACTTACGTTTCTAAAAATCAGCTAAACTGACTCTTCTGGGACATCAAGGTTTCAGAAGTTTATTTGAAGTAGTTCAATGAAGTAGTTCAGATCTAAAAACTGTGCTTCCCAATCCCATCACCACCAATCTACAACTCTCGGGCCCCTTGAAGTCAAAGCCAGGTCTTTAAAATGAGATGTATGCACAGTAGGATACAGTGATCTCTACAGCTCTATAGGAAAAAACACTTGATGACGACTTTGTGAAGGCAATTTTTAGAGGATAATAACCAAACTGGTTCATGTTAACAGGAAGGTTACAAAAAGTCAAAGAACAACTATTGACAGCATGGTGAAACACTCTAAGGGGTCAAGAACACAATCAAGCGACCACATCTGGTTCCACTTGTCATCTAGTGACATGTGATTCAAGTCACCCAGTTAATCTTTGAAGCCACAGTGTGCACAGCTCCATCAAACCCGCTGAAGCTGAAGATTGGAAATGTTCCAGGCACTGAAACAAAAGGCACTCAGCCATTGATCATTGACTTCATAGACCTCTCACCTGCCTGCAGTGTTGGCGGGTGTTGCGTTATTTAATTACAGGTAAAGATTACAATTAGGGTTACATCCAAATATTATCTATCCTAATAAAACCTAAGATATGTTAAATAATATGAATTTGTTATTTCTTTGCCTGTTTTTGATTTGCATAATGCAAAAGCTATTCTGCTTTTGATTGGTTCTCTGGTTTGAATTCTGCATCTGCATCTATTCTGCTTTGGGTTACTACACCCTGTCTGAGAGGCCGATTAACCCTGCTGCCTGGTAGAAATGTTTGAAATTGGTTTAGTTGAAAATACATAATAGACATGTAATCAAATGGAATCAGATACCTTACTTTTATACAGTTATACTATTTATTACATTTTAAATAGAGTCATTTGTAATTAATACCCTATTACATTACCAAAGGAACCATCTCAACACTTCTTGCTTCACTCTGGCTAGTTCAAGCATTTCCTCTGGGATGAACCATCAAGTTTAAGATGCTGTTATTCATATGATTCTTCTTATATACTCTTAATTCATAAATAAATATGTACATTTTCGGTAAGTAAAATATAAACCACTAATTAAGTATCAGTTCTATGTTTAATGGAGGTCCTGGGGGAATGTTGTTTATGGCATTATAGCAGACACCCTTATCCAGAGCATCTTATATTTATCTGTTTTTATAAAACTAAGCAATTGGGGGGTTAAGCCTTGCCTTGCTTAGGGGCCCAGTAGTGGCAACTCGGTGGTGCTGGAAACCAAACCCGGATCTTCCCAAACCGTGGAAAAGTGGTGGCTCATGGTTAAGGTGTTGGACTACCCACCTGAAGATTGTGGTTTGGATTCTTAGCTCCTCCAAGCCACCACTGCTGGGCCTCTGAGCAAGGCCCTTAACCACTAATTTGCTCAGTTGTATAAATGAGATAAATGTAGGTCGCTCTGGATAAGGGCGTCTGCTAAATGCTGAAAATGTTTTTTTTTTTAATTATGGCAAACTACCACTTTTCCCACTTGTTTCATTTCATTGTGAGCTGCATTAACTGTAAATAGCTAAAATGAAATCAGAAGCTTCTTCACTCTCCATTTATGTCAATTATAATTATGGATAATAATACTTGAAAAACCTATATTGCATTTCAGAAAAGAAGCAAAGGACCAAAAGATATTTGGCACATGCTAAGAGTGCAATACAGTATTTGGAACACTAGTGGGCACTATAGAAACACCATAGTTTTCAAAAAAACCTATTATACTGAATACTAGGGAATCCTAGTGGATTAGACTTTTTAACTGTAGTTGCTATGCAGATTTGGAAATACAGTGATAACCTATGGACTTGTAATCACATTAACAAATAGCTAATATCCAGAACAGGTCCATTTATCACGCATTTAACACCAAAACATGGATTATAAACTTAAAACATTATTCTACTTATATAATAATAATGGTTTGTTATACATTCACCATCTGTTTCTGATTTATATATTTTAGAAGGCGTAGATCTGCTGAACTTCTATTTTAAGTCCCGTTCTGCTGAACCGCTGATACAGGATAAAACCTGTGCTTCCTTCTGCTGCTGAAGTCCATCTGCGTTATGATGTAATGTGTTGTGTGGACTTTTCTAAAACTAACAATACTTTGCTGCCTGCAGAGTTGCTTTCCTCTGGGTGTGTTTATTTTTATTCCTGTGTTCTTGTGAAATTCTTTAAAGATCAGGAGTTTAACAAATACTCGAACTGGCCCCTTCTGCCATCAATAACCACATCATGCCGCAGCCAGCGTTAGAGGGATCACACTTATTCTGTTCTGATATTTAATGTGATTAATGATGCGAGTTTTGACTTGTACCTATAAGAAACTACGCACTGCACTGCTGCCACACGGCTGGTTGATTGTAGGGCAGCTGTAAGGTTTTCATGTTCTTGTTTTGGGTTTTTCTTTTTTCATGTTTGTTTTATTGGTTTTCTTGTTTCAGGTTTATTGCTTTGTTGTTTTTCTTGTTTTATGTTGATTCATGTTCATTGTTTGTTTGGTGTCTAGGCTAAGCTATTCTAGCTAGCTAAGCTATGCTATGCTAGCTAGCTTAGCTAGCCTAAGCAGTATTTTGTTTACTTCCCTGTTCCTCATGTCTTCCTGTCATGTGCTTCCCCTTGTCCTTGTCATTGGTTAGTCCTAAGTGTTTACAGGTGTTCCTCGTTTTGTCTTGTGCATATATACCCCCTTGTATCCTCCTGTCTTTGTGGTTTGTTGTTTCCTGTACCACTGTGGTGAGTTTATGGTCCTGCTATGGTCCTGCTATGGTCCTGCTATGTTCCTGCTATGTTCCTGCTATGTTCCTGCTATGTTCCTGCTATGTTCCCGCTATGTTCCTGCAATCACTGTAAATAAACTGCACTTGGGTTCTCAATCTGTCTCGCCTCAGTGGACCCCCGATACAGCAATATGCATGTCGCATTGGTTTGCGATAAATGACTGATTTAACAACTTTGAATAACGTAAATTGTGAAATACCATGAATATTTCATAGCGAGCTAATCATCATAAACCCGAGGCATCCGCAACTGCCGCCAATGATTTAGTGCCAAAACTGAAAAGGCTCTAAAAACATGGCAATATTTTGGTTTTAAGTAAATAAATAAATACATACAGACTTAAGTTCTATGTAGAGTAACAATGTAAAGGTAAAAACACGACATATCTTTACAGTCACCACAACACCAGACACGATTTATATCAGCTGTCCTCAACAGAAAAAAAATCAAACCCAGGTGAATGTGTTTAAAGAAATATATAATGGTCATATCATATATCACTTATCGCATTATTAGCATGCTATCGTATGTCGCATTTGCTTCAATATCATGCAGCCCTAGTTGATTGAATCATTTGCATGAGAAGAAAGTTTACAGGAGTTTCCAACTCAAGCTATTAAAGTACAACACCTACCCGTATCTTTTACCTGATTCTCATCCTTATTCCTGCACTGAACAAAGATACACGGTGTGATTGAAGCCGAGTGCCACTCAAGGGCTAATTTTAGAAACCAGCTAAATCTTAAACACAAAATAGTCAAAACTACATCCAATTCTTTGTTTATTAATACTGAAAAAAACCCAACAGTTTTCCTTACCTAAATTAACACAAATTTCAGTACGATTTAGTGCAGAACTCATCAGATATCAAGTTTGCTAATACTCTAAAGTAATTTTAAATTGGTTGAAGAAAAAAAGTTAATCAGATTACTTTCGGATTAATTCCACCAGGATGATATAATTTATACAACACAATTAGGCTTTAACTTTTTCCCCGTGTTTCCTTGTTTCTCTAGGATTAATGACTAATTTCATTAAATCTTTTATTTGATTTATTCATTCATTTTCTATACCCGCTTATTCCCTAATTCGGGGTCACAGGAATCTGCGAAAGTCATGAAGGATGACGTCCTGGACAGGTTACCAGTCTATCACAGGGCCACACACAAACTCACACTTACTACTAAAGGCAATTTAGAATCACAGATTAACCTGACATACATGTTTTTGGACTGTGGGAGGAAACCAGGGGAACCCAGAGTAAACCCACCTAAGCACAGGCAGAACATGTAAACTCCACACGGAAAGTCCCTGAACCCTAGTAATCGAACCCGGGACCTTCTTGCTGTAAGGTAAACGTCCTAACCATTGCTAAGACACTATCTCAGAGCAGATTTAAAGAAATTTTAAAAATGCAAATAAAATGACAAATTTAAAAGACACTTCAATAATGAATTTTAATTAGAAAACCTGATGCAACGGTGGCAAAAGTAGCAAAATGATATTAAGGGAAACGGTACAGTGGTTAAAGTGTTGGACTGTCAATTGGAAGATCAGGATTTAATTCCCAGCACCATCAAGCCACCACTGTTGGGCCCCTGAGCAAAGCTCTTAACTCCCAATTGCTTAGTTGGTTGCTCTGGATAAGGACGTCTGCTAAATGTTGTGAATGTATAATGTCCAGTGTCTCCTCTTTTATATAACATATCACAATAATAATTTATTGTGTTTTTGTCCTGCTGAGCAGTGCGTTCTTGAGAAAGAATTGTTGTTGCATCAGAGGTGGTACTGCTTTAGCTGTCACCATGTTTCCTCAATGAAGATGTACTGATACTGAGTAGGCGCTAATACATTTTTATCACTTTTTTATACAAGCTGCGAAGTCGCAGGCTGGGCTATTGTTATGTCTAATTGCATCAAAACCTGTGAATGATGATCTCTCTTCATTTGTTATTGTTCACTGATTGTATTTTTCTTTCTACCCTTTTGTTGAATGTACTTATGAACCTAATAATGCTTACGAAACACATACAAATTTTGTTTTTGTTGAGACTATAAACTCTACAACCCACCTCTGATTGCGTCAGCTACAGGATCGAGTCATGTCATTGAAGGGTAGGACGTGTGCCATAACTTGATATTTAACAATATATATACTGCTCAAAAAAATAAAGGGAACACTAAAATAACACATCCTAGATCTGAATGAATAAAATATTCTTATTAAATACTTTGTTCTTTACATAGTTGAATGTGCTGACAACAAAATCACACAAAAATTATCAATGAAAATCAAATTTATTAACCCATGGAGGTCTGGATTTGGAGTCACACACTAAACACACTACAGGCTGATCCAACTTTGATGTAATGTCCTTAAAACAAGTCAAAATGAGGCTCAGTAGTGTGTGTGGCCTCCACCTGCCTGTATGACCTCCCTACAACGCCTGGGCATGCTCCTGATGAGGTGGCGGATGGTCTCCTGAGGGATCTCCTCCCAGACCTGGACTAAAGCATCCACCAACTCCTGTGGTGCAACATGGCGTTGGTGGATGGAGCGAGACATGATGTCCCAGATGTGCTCAATTGGATTCAGGTCTGGGGAACGGGCGGACCAGTCCATAGCATCAATGCCTTCGTCTTGCAGGAACTGCTGACACACTCCAGCCACATGAGGTCTAGCATGGTCTTGCTTTAGGAGGAACCCAGGGGCAACCGCACCAACATATGGTCTCACAAGGGGTCTGAGGATCTCATCTCGGTACCTAATGGCAGTCAGGCTACCTCTGGCGAGCACATGGAGGGCTGTGCGGCCCTCCAAAGAAATGCCACCCCACACCATCACTGACCCACTGCCAAACCGGTCATGCTGACTCTGTCACGTCTGTCACATGTGCTCAGTGTGAACCTGCTTTCATCTGTGAAGAGCACAGGGCGCCAGTGGCGAATTTGCCAATCTTGGTGTTCTCTGGCAAATGCCAAACGTCCTGCACGGTGTTGGGCTGTAAGCACAACCCCCACCTGTGGATGTCGGGCCCTCATACCACCCTCATGGAGTCTGTTTCTTTTGTGGGCTGCTGGAGGTCATTTTGCAGGGCTCTGGCAGTGCTCCTCCTGTTCCTCCTTGCACAAAGGCGAAGGTAGCGGTCCTGCTGCTGGGTTGTTGGCCTCCTCCACGTCTCCTGGTAGCGCCTCCATGCTCTGGACACTACGCTGACAGACACAGCAAACCTTCTTGCCACAGCTCGCATTGATGTGCCATCCTGGATGAGCTGCACTACCTGAGCCACTTGTGTGGGTTGTAGACTCCATCTCATGCTACCACTAGAGTGGAAGAGCCATTTGCACAACAGCATGTGAAATTGATTGTCAATCAGTGTTGCTTCCTAAGTGGGCAGTTTGATTTCACAGAAGTGTGATTGACTTGGAGTTACATTGTGTTGTTTAAGTGTTCCCTTTATTTTTATTGAGCAGTGTATATATTTTTAAATCAATTAGGAAAGTGGTAGTGCAGTGGTTAAGGTGTTGGAATGCTAATCGGAAGATCGGGGCCCTTAATCCCCAATTGCTCAGTTGTATAAAAAAAGAAATAATTCTAAGTCAGTCTGGATAAGGGTGTCTGTTAAATGCGGTAAATGTTAATGTAACGCATTGGGGACACAGTGGTTAATGTGTTGGACTGCTAACTACAAGATCCGGGTTCGATTCCCATCACCACCACTGCTGGGCCCCTGAGCAAAGCCATTAACATCCAATTGCTCAGTTGTATAAAATAAATAATAAATGTAATAAAAAAATAATAAAAGTTTCTCTGCATAACGGCGTCTGCCAAATGCCATAAATGTATATATAAAATTATCTTTCTTTCTGCAAGCCATGTTCTTAAACAGGAGGTTTCTGATATCCAGATGAAAACAGCTGTATTGGCAGCAGTAGAACATATAAAGTATGTATTGTTAAAATAAACATTTTTCTTAATTTTTAAAAAATTATTGTTGAATACCAAACCATGGGACATGTCCTACACGTCCCAACCATGGGATACGTCCTACCCGTTAATGACATGACCTAATCCTAGAGCTGATGCAATCCAGCTTTGAGTCATCATAATTAATAACATACACATTACAAGAGAATGACTTAATATTTTATTACCTATTATTTGTACTGCTGTTAATACAGCTGTTTTCAGCTAAGTGACCGGAACTTCCTGTCTTTCTAACTTACACCAAAACTCCTTAAACACAATTCATGTTTATATTCAGACATGACCGTGTTTTTATTTTCATTCAATAGTGTAAGAAAATTATTTACTGGTGTCTTATTTGACTAAAGAAAAAAAAAGTCTAGTTTTGTCCTTAACTTGTACATAAGGGATAAATACAAATATAAAAATATGTCGGTTGTACGGTTCTAACTTAAAATTTAGTATTCAACAGTTTTTAAAAAAAGCCCTTTTTTATTGTTAGGATTAAACAAAGAAAACTTAATAGACACAAAGCTACACAGACCCTTTGTGTGTGTGTTTTTTTTTAATTATTATTTTTTAACGCCACATCATCGAGTAGATGATCTTTAGCTGTTTAGTATAAAAGAGAAAAAGAAAAAGACCAAAACCTTCAATAATCTCATTGATATCTGCAGTTTAATCAACACACAACCCTGACTAAGATCAAGTGATCTCTGACCTATAGAGATGGTCCAGACAGCAGCGATTTTCAGCATGGCTTTGGTGCGAGAGTTGAAGCGACTGTGTTGGATGGGGTTGCAGATAGCCACGTAGCGGTCCAGAGAGATGGCACACAGGTGCATGATTGAAGCCGTGGAGAAAAGCACATCTAAGTAGATCCAGATCGGACACAGCGCTTCAGGAAGTGGCCACGCATAGTCTAGAGTGAAGAAGGAAACACACAACCAGTTCTGATGAAAACAAGCTTTTAGATGTACTTTTTAAACGAGCCTAATGATTTTCACTAAACATTTGGCTCTAAACATCAGGACTTCATGATCTATACAGTTAATGAATCGTCTCTATTACCTGCAGCACATTAAGATGTAAAGAAAAAGCGAGTGTAAGAAAAGAAGAACAAGAAATGTGATTGTTTACGCTACATTATTGAAGAAGTATCTAGATAACAGGGAGTAGCTAAAGTTCCCACAACTTTCGCTAACGTTCTTTGAAAGTTGTCTAAATATTAGGGCAAAAATTCTTTAGGTTTATGGGATGTTCTCATAATGTTATTAATAGTTAAAAGACAACGTCTCACAAAATGTTTTAGGAAAACCTTCTAAGAACAAAGTTCCTGGAATGTCCTTATGATGTTATTTGTACTCGATGAATGTTCTTAATGTTCTAAGATGAACATTTTTATAAACAAAGCCATAAAATAACTATAAAATAACATTCCAGAAACATTAAGCAAACTAGACATTTTTTACGGGACATTTCTGAGACATTTCTAATCATACTCCCAAAACAAAATAAAACGTTTAAAAAATGACCCTAAAACATACATTTGTTAGCTGGGAAGGTTCAATACTTTAAGCTGAACAGGATAAAATTAAGGTCTTGTGAAATAGGAAAGAAAACATTGTTATATGGTAGTAATTAGCAGGCTGATGCTAGAAAAGAAACAACATCAAAGTGTTCAGTCTAAGTTACAGGGCACAATATCTCACTACGCCACCAGAGGGCACCCTGGAACTTCCGTGTGTTTAGACATGTGCTTTCTGTTTTTTGTTTTTTTTTTCCATGTCTTGTGATTGGATAATTGTTTTCTCATTGTGTTCAGGTGTTGCTTGTTTCCCCCAGTTAGTCTGTGTTTCAATCTGTCTTAGTCTTGCGCAAGGTGGGCAAACTCGGTCTTGGAGGGCCGGTGTCCTGCAGAGTTTAGCTCCAACCCTAATCAAACACACCTGAACCAACTAATCAAGATCTTGCTGAGTATACTTGAAACTTACAGGTAAGTGTGTTGAGGCAAGTTGGAGCTAAACTCTGCAGGACACCGGCTCTCCAGGACCAATATTGTCCACCCCTGGTCTTGCGTTAACATCGTTACTCTTTCATGTCAGGCTAATGCTAATGCTCATTTATT
This sequence comes from Bagarius yarrelli, assembly GCA_005784505.1. Lineage (NCBI taxonomy): Eukaryota > Metazoa > Chordata > Actinopteri > Siluriformes > Sisoridae > Bagarius > Bagarius yarrelli. Next base: position 1,948,188 of record VCAZ01000053.1, read on the forward strand.
CCTAAGTTTTCTTCCTGTTAATTACGTACTGTGGCATCATATCTCCTTGTTCCCTGCGTCTATCTCCAGTCTCCATTTCTACCCCAACCGTAACACTAGTGCAATAGAATTCTGTAACAAAATAAGGGCTGTTTAAATACTTATAAAAAAGGCCCATATTTATGTACCGCGAACTTCTGCAAACAGTAACATCTGACCTGAATGCTTTATTAATTATTGACAGCTGTCATAATAATGCACTTCAATTAATAAAGAGATGCAAAACACATTTAAAGCAAAGCTTCACAAAGTTAATGACTATGCAGTGGAAGACAAGTATACAAGAGATGTAAATCTGCTTTTCACACAGCAAAGTATTTGGTATAATTTGCTTCAACCATATATTTTTAACCGTTTCAGCCAGAATGGTGGTTTATGTCATTTTAAAATTCATATTCATCAATTTCAGCATTCAGCATCAGATTTCTACATTTTTTTTTACACATTCTCCCTATTTATCATGTAAATTTTCTTAACATTGTTTTCTCACATCACGTATTATCCAGAATGTCACACACACACACAAAAAAAAATAAATAATAATCATAGACATGGACATGGCCTGCACCATTAAACATGGACCGATCATTGACTAGAACTTGAACTTAAACTTGACTATAAAGACAACCTGAAACACAAGGGTTTTATATATATATATATATATATATATATATATATATATCTATATATATATATATATATATATATGTATATATATATCTATATATATATATATATATATATATGTATATATATATATATCAATCAACCAATAACAGAACAGGGACACTCACATGACAACACTCAGACAACATAAACAAACCTGCAGCACATGGTCTACAACATGGGAGCAAAAAGTCTCGCAATTGCCCTTCGGTGGCCCAGCCCAGAATCATCCTTGGAACAATATTTTTCGGAACGTCTCTTAGATGTTACTCCAGGAACATTTCAGAGCTTTAACCATTTAAGATAAAACTGCTACTAGTTCTGATATTTAAATTAGCCTAATATTATCGTTGGGGTTATTTTTACAGTTACAGATGAATAAAGGTAAACGAATGCAGAATAAAGTACCGCCGAGATTAAAAACCACTACATTAAAGAATCACTTGTAAGTATTGTCCTTGTAAGAATACTTTCAGTGAACAGTTTTTTATTTCTATTAAGGTTCTGTGGTATTAAAGCTCAACAAGCCAGCACAGGTCTTAGCCACCAAGCTTGACAACCAGAAAGGCATTATGTCTTTCAGCTCCAATTGTCCTTTCCTGTGATCAAGATTTTACTCATGATTTTCAAGGGTCTCCCCTTTTTCATGTCATTACAGAACAGCAGAGCCTGACAAGACATGAATGAATTATAAGATTGAAGAGAGACAAAAAGAGAGAGAGAGAGAGAGAGAGAGAGAGAGAGAGAGAGAGAGAGAAGAGAGAGAGGGCGAAAGAGTGTAACAAAGAGAAAGAGACCGAGAGAGAGAAAAAGCGTAACAATCAGAGAGAGAGAGAGAGAGAGAGAGAGAGAGAGAGAGAGAGAGAGCAAAGGAGAGAAAAAGAAAGAGAAAGGGAGGAGAGGCAGAAAAAAGATGGGGAGAAATAGAGGTGACTGTAAAAAAGAAAAGCGGACACAATATTATGATGCTGATGCTAATGATGATGATGCTAATGATGATGATGATGCTAATTGCCATTTTTAGATGTTGTTTCTATAGACACATGAAATGTGAATAAAAAATTTGGGTTTTTTTTAAAATAAAACTGTTTTTAGGGCCTTGCTCAGGGGTCCAGCAGTCACTGTTCGGTTTAATCCCAAACTGATCAGTGACCAAGATCATAGATCTGGTCTCCGTCTGTTACATAAGTGTTTATATGGCAATAACAAAACAATAAGCAAGCTATAAAACTCAGATATCAGTTTTGAGAATCATGATCACAAGTGCCAAAGCCAGAAACATATTTTAGATGGTGTAATAAGAAATAAGTGGATAATCTGTATAATTAAAGTGATCTGTTTGATGCATGCATGCTCATGGGATGAATTTCAGGCAGCAGGAGAGGCAAAGACATTCAGAAACTGTCATTTCTATAAAATATTCTTATGACAATTCCAGTGAAAATGAGTTAAACGCACATCTTATCGCAGAAAAACAGATCTACGAATCATTTTTCTTATTTTTCTCTAAACTCAAAGCTGTACCTAGCAAACTCTTTCACCGAAATGGGAAAAATAGATAATCTGAATGGTAAAATAATAAACAAATAACCTTTACACGCCGTCCAGGTCAAATTCGACAATAAAAGCAATAAAAATATTCTACCCTACATGTCATTTAATAGAAAAGTTTCGAATTTTTTGTGGTGGTGCTTGAAACCTATAATAGTGAATGTAAACCAATTCCAACAGCTAAGTATGAAGGTATGTATGTGAAGAAGGGATCAGTTGTGAAGGTGTTGGACTAGTGATTGGAACACTGCAAGTTTAATTCCACCAAGCTGCCACTGCTGGGCCTCTGAAAAAGGCCTTAAATTCTCAACTGCTTAGATGTAGATGAGATATGCCTTCTGCCTGGTAGCTTCATTTCTAACATCTTCCTACATATATAATATCCCTCCTCTGTTCATGTCCAAACCACCTCAATCTGGCTTTCCTGACTTTCTCTCCAAAACATCTAACATGAGCTCTCCCCCTAATGAACTTGTATCTAATCCTGTCCAACCTCATCACTCCGAAAGAAAACCTCAACATCTTCAGTTCTGCTACCTCCAGCTCTGCCACCTGTCTCTTCTTCAGTGCCTCTCACATCCATAGCCTGCCACCTGTCTCTTCTTCAGTGCCTCTAAACCATACATCATAGCTGGTCTCAGCACTGTCTCTAAACCATACATCATAGCTGGTCTTCAGCACTGTCTCTAAACCATACATCATAGCTGGTCTCACCACTGTCTCTAAACCATACATCATAGCTGGTCTCACACTGTCTAAACCATATCATAGCTGGTCTCAGCACTGTCTCTAAACCATACATCATAGCTGGTCTCAAACCACTGTCTCTAAACATCTCTATCATCATATAGCTGGTCTCACCACTGTCTCTAAACCATACATCATAGCTGGTCTCACCACTGTCTCTAAACCATACATCATAGCTGGTCTCACCACTGTCTCTAAACCATACATCATAGCTGGTCTTACCACTGTCTCTAAACCATACATCATAGCTGGTCTCTACAGCACTCATCTGTCTCTAAAACCATACATCATAGCTGGTCTCAGCACTGTCTCTAAACCATACATCATACATCATAGCTGGTCTCAGCACTGTCTCTAAACCACTCATACATCATAGCTGGTCTCCAGCACTGTCTCTAAACCATACTACATCATAGCTGGTCTCAGCACTGTCTCTAAAAACCATACATCATAGCTGGTCTTACCACTGTCTTACCAATGTCTAAAACCATACATCATAGCTGGTCTCAGCACTGTCTCTAAACCATACATCATAAACTGTCTCTAAACCATACATATAATGTTTAAACCCACTGTCTCTAAACCATACATCATAGCTGGTCTCACCGCTGTCTCTAAACCATACATCATAGCTGGTTTTACCACTGTCTTGTACACTTTTATGTTGATTCTAGCTGATAGTCTCCTGACACACATCACCCCTGACACGTTTCTCCACCCATTCCAACCTGTCTGTACTCGCTTCACTCTTCATTGCTCTGGACTGTCGACCCAGAGTACATAGGAACTCCTGTTCCTTCTTCACCTCTTCACCCTGTAATCTCACTGTTTCACTTCCCTCCCTTTCATTCAAACACATGTACTCTGTCTTTCCACAACTGACTTTCATTCCTCTTCTTTGGATGAGGATGTCTACCAAATGACATTTTTGTAATATTAGTGCCGTTCTGGTAGCATGAAGCTCAGTGTGCTTCTTTGTCTAACCTGATTCATTCAAAAACAATAATAACCAATATTCCTTTTAACCTATTCCTCATAACCAGCCAAGAAAATTCTGTTGTGTTTTTACTTTATGGTTCTGCAGACTGTGTGTATGAGAGGTAGACACTTTGTCGCTACAGGGAATATCTTTAAAAGATGTCTGCAATATGGCCAGATTAAGGAAGTAGCTGACCATCTGTTAATAATACCAGCTACTGAATATTTTTGTCTTGACCGACATTGGTATAAATCTTGTGTAGGAAAGATTATGTTTTACACATTCTGTTATCTGATATTTAAGCCAAAAATAAAATTAAACCAAGGACGATTATCTTGGGCAGCACTGTTGCTTAGGTCCAGGTTCGACTACCTTTCTGTGTGGAGTTTGCATGTTCTCCCCGTGCTTGTGTGGGTTCACTCCGGGTTCTCCGGTTTCCTCCCACAGTCCAAAAAAAATGTATGTTAGGGTTGATTAGTGATTCTAAATTGCCCATAGAATAAGTGTGTGTGTGGCCCTATGATGGACTGGCGACCTGTCCAGGGTGTACCCCTGCCTTTTGCCCTTTCAGAGATGGCTGGGATAGACTCCAGCAGATCCCTGTGACCCCAAATTAGGGAGGATATAGAAAATGGATGGATAGACAATTATCTTATTAGAAGTTAGTTCATTAAAAGCTTAACATTGGCAGGCTGTGGCGTAGTGGGTTAAGACTCTGGCGCCCTGCGCTCGATTCTAGCTTCGATTCTTTCCGGTCCCACCCCTCTCTCTCGCTTTCTCTATCATCCCCATTCATCTCTTTCCTGTCCGTTTAATAAAGGCAACAAACCTAAAAAATATAATTTAAAAAAGTGATTTGCTGCTTTACATGTCAATCAGCAATTGGGGATTAAGGGCCTTGTTCAGGAGCCCGGCAATGGTAACTTGGTGATGCTGGGAATCGAACCCCAGTCATTTGAAGACTCTAATCTTATTAAGTTGCACAAGGTCAACCAAAATGCAGTGCTCCAGGTGCAAAAAGGCTTCAGGCTCTAACGGTGGTAGCTTGGCATTCCTCAAATCAACAACTCATAGTCTTAATCAGTTTTGACCAGTAAAAGCTGTAACCGATAACTTCTGCCAGTAAGCTGAAGGTCAGGCTATGCGAGACAATCATAAACCTGACCGTGATGAAGACTTTCCTGTAGACTAATAAAGCAGAACTCAAACAGAAAATCCATGGGATGTTTTTTCCAATCTATCGGCTGTCCAGATTGGGTGCCCACAATAGCCTTGGATTTAGTTTCTTGGCTGATAGGAGTGCAGCCCAACGTGGTCCTCTGAAGCTGTAGCCTATCTGTTTCAAGGTTGGGCGTGTAGTGCGTTCTGGCATGCTTGTCTGGTTTTAAAAAAAAATCTACAAAAATACTATCTTAGTTTGCTGCTCTTCTATGATCAAGGACAAAATAGAGGCAGCTGAAGATCAAACTTTATAAAGGTAATATTTTACTCCTATATGTTTCATTGAGTATCCAACTTCAAAGAATGATTTTGTGGTTACTGCTTAACGTATTATATCACAGTGTTCCATGTTTGATGTTATAGTGTTATTAATTTTATTTGGTCAGAGCTGTAGATTTATGTGGAGTTGGCATGTCCTACTCCGGGTTCAGCGGTGTCCTCCCACGGTCTAAAAACGTGTTAGATGTGTGATTGTTTGTCTGTATGTGGCTCTGTGATGAACTGGTGACCTGTCCAGGATGAACCCCTGCCTTCTGCCCAATGACAGCTGTGATAGACTCCAGCAGATCCCTGTGTCCCTAATTTAGGAATAGATGGGTATAGACGATGGATGGATATAAAAAAAAATATTTAAATTATGTGATTTTATTGCATTATACTTTTGTTTAGAAAAACTAGGCGGTGTTTGGAGAACATTTAAAGGTCATCCAATGGAACTTACAGGCTGACATACAGGGACACTGACAAAAAAAGCTGGGGTTACAAACACACTGCAAATAATCGATGAAAAATGCATCTTTTAAACGATCTTAGGAATAACTTATTTATTGTTATAACCATGAGCATTTTTGAAGTGTACGATTACCAGAGCATTAAATTGTCACTGCATATTTTAAGGCAGAGTGGAAACTTTTATATATACTTTAAATTGTCTTTAGGGCATAATTGGTAAAAATAAAGCAGTTTATTTGTCACGTAAACTCTACAGAACAGTGACAGTTTTTTCTTCGCATATTCCATCTTAGGTCAGCTATGATACAACGCCCCTGGAGAAGGAAGGGTTAAAGGTCTTGCTCAAGGACCCAACACTGGCAGATCGGTGGCAGTGGAGCTTCGAAACCCAGTTATTCTGGTTGTCCAAACAACAACTAATAGATAGATAGATAATTACACGAACAGACCGACCGACCAACAACTCCAGCACCTTAACCATTTTAGCCAGCACTGCCCACAGTCATTAAGTTGACAGTTTCGGAAACCAATGGGAGACAATATGGCGAAATAATAAGACAGACATATTGATAGATATATAGTTAATCAGAGAGACAGACAGAGAGACAGACAGACAGACAGACAGATAGATAGACAGACAGATCAGATAGATAGATAGATAGATAGATAGATAGATAGATAGATAGATAGATAGATAGATAGATAGATAGATAGATAGATAGATAGATAGATAGATAGATAGATAGATAGATAGATAGATAGATAGATAGATAGATAGATAGATAGATAGATAATTAGGCAGACCAACCAACCGACCGATAGATTGATAGATAATTAGACGGACAGACAGACAGACAGAAAGATAGACAGAAAGATAGATATATAGTTAGATAGATATATAGTTAAAATAGACAGACAGACAGACAGACAGATAGATAGATAGATAGATAGATAGATAGATAGATAGATAGATAGATAGATAGATAAATGGACAGATAGAGAAATGGATAGTCAGATAGATAGACAGACAGACAGACAGAACATCAGGAAACCTAATTTGCAGTTGTTTCCACAGACTCGTAAACCTTATCAGATTATTTATTTTGTGTATTTTATTATTATGAATGACACTTTATGTTTATTTCAGATGTTTTACACACAGAATACATATAAACAATGCACACACCACTCTTTGTAGTTGCACTTTGTTGTTGATCTGCGGATCTGTTATGCACTCTGGCAGGCGATATAGACGCACAACAGCTCATCAGTAGGCGAGGCTTTAAAGTGACACTTCAGTCAACGAGGACGTCTGATAATGTCGATTGTTCTTTTTTTCACATCTCAGCTTTGAATCTTTAAGAAGGAAAGGAATGAAAATAAGGACTCTCTCTCTCCTTTGTTCTGGGTTTCTGTTTCGTTCAGCGTGGTTGTGCTTACACTCTCAGTCTGATGATTGATTCCTCTTCTGATGGGTTCAATTTGTTGCCAGCTTTTCTACCCTCTGTTATACACGTTCATCTGTCTTGGCGTCTGGCTTTCTCAGTTTAATTAGTCCGAGTATAAATTCTGGTGTCTTTCACCCTGATATGGTTTGACCTGTGTCTGATTAAGTGCTAACTGTAATTAGTTGAATGATTGCACTTACACCGCACTCCCACAATCATCCAATACAACTTGCACACTTAGGCTATGTGACAGCTACACTAACAAGCAGACTGGCGAAATTTGATTTCTAATAAAGCCAAGTTTTATCTTTTAAACTTGGTATGACATAGAATCGAACAGCACACACACTTTCCATCTGTCTGCTCTGTAAAACACCGAATACAATCCTGTGAGCTGAACTGAAGCAGCTTTAATGAGCTGGAGCTGACCTCCTACAAATTTTTTTTTTAATTAGTACAACAGCGTGTGTTTAAGAGAGAGAGCGAGAGAGAAAGAGAGGGAGAGAAAGAGTTGAAAAGAGAGAGAAAAATATAAACAATCAAATTTGTAATTAGCTGTCTAGCGGATGGAGAAAATTAGCGGATGGAGAAGTCCAGTGTGATCCAGTGGCGGGCGATGCATTTGATACCTGGGGCTTCAGTGGGGATTTACCCGACTGATACACCTCTTAATACCACCACTATCACATCGCAATTATAGAAACCATCAATACTATACAAAAACTCAATTACACACAGGGAGACATTTCGCGTACTGACGGTGAAAACCATTGCTAACAAAGCAAGGAACTCCAAACCTCTAAACTACAACCACAACTGTACCACATACAACATCTGGAGCAGTTCAGAATCAATATTTATCTAATAACATCACAAAAACATAAAAAACGTAATAAAATATGTAATACATTTAAAGGCTGTGAGTCAGCATTACCGGTCGTCGGCACTAGTCTGGAAATGGTGTATGAACTCTTTCGCAGGCTGAGACAAGCTCTCTAGCTTCAAGGGTTAAAAACGTATTTTTAGTTATGTTCAAGACAAAGTTCTCCTCCTCCTCCGTCAGCCATTGCGGGCGTAAAATTCTGATTCAACTGTACAGGCGTGTTTTGCTAGTCTGTGCTAGGCTGTAAGAAGGATTAAAAATCTGATTGGTTAAAGAAACAGTCTTAATAATAATATTAACCAATTAGCAACTACTAATATAGTTTAAGTTACATATAACATGGCAGCACATAGAAACTGTAATCTGATAATATATAACATCCACATACACGTACTGGAAGCAGTGCAGCCGAGAGAAACGCTATGAAAAGAAGAGAATAAATTGTTGGGAATAAATTAATACAATTTCATGAAAGGAATATTAGAATTTAACTAGTAAATGTAGGTCAGCTTCTAATAGTGTTTAGGTCACAGAGAAGGAATTGCTGGCCCTGACGGCCCACCACTGGATTGCACTGACAACCTAAATGGTCTGTTAGTGATCAATATCTCTTTAAGGGCCGGGCCACCATGTCATGCCGATCAATAATCAGTAATAATAAACTACAGTGGATGCAGTAATAGTGGGCTGATTTAAAGAAAAATGGATCGATACGGCACACAGAAGAAAACACTGCGGTTTACTGTGTATGAGTAAAATAGGCTCGGTTCTTACCAACAATAGCAGGGTGGGCAGACAGATATCTTAGGTGGGCAGTTTTTGAGGGTGGGGTTGAGGAGATAGAAAATTTAAATAATTAAATGATGGAATAGCAAAAATAATTGTTGTGCTTGGTTAGGAAGACATATAAAATGGTAAAGGAAGGCGTTCAGAATGCCTAATGACTGGACTAATAAACATTTCCACAATATTAAAATAGGACAAAAAATTCTGACAATATTTGTAATGTTTTTTAATTTGGAGTGAAGTTTGGGCAACTAAAAATTAAATATTCAAGTAATATTTTAAAGAGAGAAATTGAGTAAAAAAGAAATAGTGAAACTGATAGATAGATAGATAGATAGATAGATAGATAGATAGATAGATAGATAGATAGATAGATAGATAGATAGATAGATAGATAGATAGACAGATAGACAGACTTTTTTTACTTTATACAGACAGACAGACAGGCAGGCAGGTAGGTAGGTAGGTAGGTAGGTAGGTAGATAGATAGATAGATAGATAGATAGATAGATAGATAGATAGATAGATAGATAGATAGATAGATAGATAGATAGACAAACAGGCAGACAGACAGACTTTTTTTACTTTATACAGACAGACAGACAGGCAGGCAGGCAGGCAGGCAGGCAGGTGGATGGATGGATGGATGGATGGATGGATAGATAGATAGATAGATAGATAGATAGATAGATAGATAGATAGATAGATAGATAGATAGATAGATAGATAGATAGATTTTGTTTTAGTGGAGGAAGTCGGGATTGTTTATGATACGGGTGCTGGGGATGATGGATTGAAGCAACAGCGGCCACGATACGGTCACTGTACGGTCAAAAGTCGATGCATTGCATTGTGTAGACCGCTCCTGTACCTACAGCCAATCAAAAACAGGAAACAGTTTCTGTGTTGTGATTGGTCGGGTTTTTTTTACACCCTTTCTTCAAACTTCTCAACACAGAAAAAAATATATATATTAGCATTTATATACCGCTGTCTTTACTAAATTTTAAATGGGTGGGCAAGACAGACGTTTGGTTGTGCTCAGCCCACCCCTGCCCATTCCTTGAACCGGCTGGAAAAGCTCATCTGTGACTTCTCTAATTGTGAATAACTTCAAAGGAAATCAAAGCAAATTCATTCTGATCATTAGAATATTATTCAACGTGTCAAGAACATTTCACAGATCTCCTACGTTTATACCCATCACACACGACAAAAAAACAAAAACCCACACACAGATTTATTACAGCAAAACAAACTGTCTTCCATATGGAACTGTTATTCGTAGTCTCTGGGACTGTGATGAAAATGAAATCACCTGACGTCCACACAATCTTGTTCCCAGTCTGAACTTGCAGTCTCTGCTAAAATCAGCGATTTAATTAGTCATGGGAGGTTTGCAATTTAGTTAGTAGAACCTGTTCTAATGATATAACGTCGCTTCGTTTTCTGGTGGCATGCTGCGGAGGAGGATTATGAAGAATTAATGTGAAAACTGTGGGAAGTAGAAAAGAAAGATAAACAAAAATAGCAGGAATTCAGTTCCAGTAAAAAACCCCTAAGGGTCCCCGCCATGCACATTGTGTACAAATTTTTAATTAGTGCGTCTCAAAAAATAGTCTCTATAAAATAATACCATGACGGGCAGAAGAAATCGAGTGATATGATGGACGTTATGCTGAGTTATGCATGCTGCTACTCACCATACAAGATGTTGATGAGGGAGATGGGCATGACTAGGATGCCCACCAACATGTCTGCTACAGCCAGAGAGCGCAGGAAGAAATTTGTCGCGTTCTGCAGCTTCTTCTCCAATGACACGGCCATAATAACAAGAATGTTGCCTCCTATAGTAAGCAGGATGATGATAAGTATAAGCAGTGCCGGCCAGTTCTTTTCTTTGATGGCTTGCCTGGCTATACCCTGACTGGAAGATGAGGCGGAGGACAGGTTGGTGCCAGGGTCGGTCCAGAACAGGCTCTGGTTTAGGCTTATGGTGGTGTTCCCAGGCCAGGTCATCCAGCCACTTATGTCCATAGAGGCAGTAGTCGAGCTGAAAACACCCATCAGTGGTCCGGCTGGAGCCCCCATTTTGAAACTTTCTGGTTACTAGCTGGCAGTAATTTTTCTCAGCGTAGATCTTTACACTCATGTAGGAGTGCTGAAGACCGACAGTGATGGTGATGAACCGAAAGCTAAGGGACTATTAAGGAAGTCCATTGTGGCTCGATCTTCATTATACAAACTTGCACCGAAGACAATATCTGAAACCTACAAAGAAATAAAACTGTAATTAGAACATCATCATTCAGTCGGTTAATCCGTGTTAAAGGAACGATAATAAAGAAAGCTAAAATTCGCTCCTTTTTTGTATTTAAATTGAGTTTAGCAGAAATTAATTAGGGGCAATAAAATCATTTTATAGCTCAAATGAGCCCATTTGTATCAGAGTAGAAAAGGTTAATTGAGTCTTTAAGGTAGACATGTTAAAAAGTGCTTCAACATTTCATGTATCACATTTACTCCAGGTCTATATGTTAATTTCAGTTCATTTAATGAACACATTTCTTCAGCATGCCTGTCGAGCGGCACAATGTGCACCAAGCATATATCACATAAGCTTTTCCATTATTTTACATTTACAATTATGGCATTTAGCAGACACCCTCATCCAGAGCGACTCACCTCCATATCTTATATACAGCTGAGCGATTAAGTTTAGGGGCCTTGTTCAGGGGCCCAGCAGTGGTGCTTGCTGGGAATGGAACCCCGATCTTTCAATTGGCAGTCTGAAACCTTAACCACTAAGCTACCATCTCCCTATCTTAATAAACATGCAGTTATCTTACTATCTATTAACACCTTTATGACAGTATTATTAGTTAACGTCTTGCTGTTTATACCCTGTTAACTCCTGGTAGACCTCTTTAACAGATGATAATTATATTAAAATATCAATTTATTTTACCGATATAACAGGGTTATGCATTGGACTAACATTTTTACTCATAAGTCTTTACGCATGTTGGATCTTTGGACTCCAGTGATTCATCAAACCACCCACAATTCTCATCTGGTGTGTATGAGATTAGTCAGGTTCCTCACAAAAAACAACAACCACCATTTGCCCACTGCAGCCTTCTGTATTTTGCAATAATAATCATCATCATCATTATCAAAAGCATTACACTTACACTCCTGACATTTAACAGATGTCTGTACCCAGAGCAACTTTGATCAAGCTAAACAGTTAAGGGTCAAGAGCCTTGCTCAAGGGCCCAGCAGTGGCAGATTGGTGGTGCTGAACTAAACCAACAATCTTGCGATCTATCTACTGAGCTCTCCCTTTCTCAGGAGCTCACAATCCTCATCATGAATAGGAATTAAATATAGTTTCTTTTTGGCATTCTTCATGACAGACTGGAAGGATGTGGGTTCAAGTCCAGCACCACTCAACCTGCCACTTTGGGGCCCTTTAGCTTTAGCTTTAGCTTAAGTTTTATTCAACAGCTCAGTTGAATAAAAAATAAAGATAAATGTAAGTCGACTAGCATTTTGCTTTTAAATTATTTTCTTTGTACTACACAAACAAGTTCTCAGGGATTCAGGGAACACCAATTGCATTGGGGAATAAAAAAAAAAACAAACTATCTTACGATGTCACACAGGTCATTTTTACCCAAACAGCCCAGTGTAGAATTCAGTCCACAGACAAAAAACGCAGAATATTGGAAAGTAATAAATAAATTTCAAGCATGTCATTTTGTCCTTTGAAGGAACTACACAGTTGTTATTTACAGTGTTTGTAAATGGTTTTTCTTATCCTACACCTCACAAAATGTTTTTGATGTACATCTAAAAGGAGGCTACTCCGCTTCCCTGCTTGCCAGAGTAGTTGGAGTGGAGGACTGAGATAAAGACAACAAAAGGGCAAAAGACCAGCAGCTCAAGAATAAATAAATAACACGATGATAACTTCTCTGTTGCCCTGAAGTAACCTTCTGTTTATTACAACGTGTGCGTAAGGGAGCATTTAAAAAACACCAGAGTGCCTTTTTAAAAAGACCATTCATCTCTTTAGTAGTCGACTCAGTTCTAATAAGTCTCAGTATAAAGAAAAAAAACAAGTAATTAGGGATCTTGCTCACGTAACCTTGGGAAAAACATTCTTAAAAACAAAGCAAAGCTGCAACCAAGCATTTGTTTATGTTTCGACCAATGAGTATCAGCGAATTAGAAAAATAGTTTTTCATTGGCTTGATGGCAGCATCACAAGGTTATCAATGTTACTATATGTTGGAGTCTGACATTCAATGCAAGACAAAGACAGACCAAAACACAGGGGTAAATATACACAGACTAACTGGGGGAACAAGCAACATCTAGGCACTATGAGGGAACAAGCTACCAAATACAAGACCAGGAAGAATCGCCGGACCAAACACATGTCTGTACCCGTTATACGCAAAAACAGGTGTGAGATCATTGTTTTCGTGAAAACTGTAGCCAAGCCTGCTGATATTGTGGTATATAACTCTTCCTTAAACTTCCTGCTCCTCGGTATCTTGCTCTTTCATTGGTTGTAAGTCATTGCCAATGTATTTTTCAATCAGAACCTATTTCACAGTGCAGGATTATGAATTGTCGACAGGTCCAGATATTTAGCATGTCAAAAATTGACCGATATTTTTTTCCGCAATGCTTCAGAGATTTTCTCAGATTACATCTTTGATCATTCACACCGAATGATTGTCACTCACGTACAGGAGCAGCGATTTGCCTTCGATTTCGGGCATTTCCTCGAGGGAGCGTGCAAAACCTGTCAGCGAGTGAAAATCGGGACTAAAATCATGCAGGGTGAACTTAACATTAAATTCGATCAATTCAACCTACACTTTATATGGCACCTAAATCCACAGCTGCTGATTATACGGGTTGCGAGGCAGGTCTGATTAACACCAGCATCCAGGCCGGTACAGATGAAGCAGAGACAGACAGAGCAATAATTGTACACAGAGCAATAATTGTAGTTATACCGTAAGTATACCGCCAAATTTCGAGATTCACTTTACGCTAACACTGTATATTAGAAGGTCTTCTCGATTTGATGTAATACGAATCACAAGCATGCCCGGCCTCCTCTCTAAAGTCCCTCTTTATCTCTTTGCTATTTATAAAGAGAACAAAATTGCACTTCCACCTTTATAAATGTGAGTCTGAATTCCATTCGAGTGTAATTAGCTTCTTTAGCAAACTCCAATCAAGTTACTGGCATTTAGAGCGAGTCTCCAGTCTAATTAACATGAAAAAGAGGGAAAACCCAGAGTAAATGCCGACCGCACACAGAGAAAAGTTCATGTGTAACCTCGGGCCTTCTTGTGTGGAATATATTAAAAATGTGTCTTTTTTCAAACTTAAACAGTTTGTTAAGTGTGAGTTTCACTACATGCTCGAAAGTTTGTGGACACCTTACCAGCATTGCAGGCAGGTGGCATCATCGAACAGAAAGTCATTTTATATGAACATGCGCCATGCTGCGGTAAGCTCTTTTTCTCTAATGTGTGTGTGTGTGTGTGTGTGTGTGTGTGAATAAGAGAAGAGAATATAAGAAAAAAATGTTTAAGAGAAAGAAAAAATGGGGGCTAGCACACAATAAATGCAGCGTTCTTATCCGTCCTTGCGAGTGAAGCATGGACAGTCGGCTCTAGGGCTGACAGTGAGCATTGTAAAAGACTCCCAGTGGGGCTCACAGACAGACCTAGCACAGGAGTATGAGACGGCATAGTCTGTTCTCGCCCTCCAACTGCTAGATCTGTGGGTCTGGAGGAAGCCTGCTGTCAGAATTCTTCTTTAGAGACAGACTAACCCGCTGCTGATATCGTCCTTTGAGGAGGTCGATGTTATAAATGTGAAGACGAGTGTGGCGTCGGTGGTATACGTGGCAGCCATGGCTGCCTTCCACATCCCTCTGCATGGTAAATCAATGCGGACAGACCCACTACTAACAAGATTTCTTAGTGCGACATGAGGCCTAAAGCCTGCATGTAAACCGAAGGTTCCCTTCATAGGATCTGGCTGTGGTACTGTGTGTTTCCCCATACAAGCCTCTGGAAAATGGTGTCAGAAAAGAGCTTAACACTTCAAACTTGGTGATCTCTTTTATCAAGAGAAGTGTTGATATTCAGGTGCTGTTCAGCCTGCCTTCATGCCTGGAATTTGCCCAAGGCAGGGTAAAAGGCTTTTCTATTTTCCTGGCCTGAGTAAGTACCCAAAGTGCTTCAGGCTTTTTTTTTCTTCTCCATTACGGACTCAGACCAGGAAAACCTGAACTTTCTGTGCCCAGTGCGAAACTGGGTATATATATCCACAGAGCTGCTCATTGAAAAATGTCAGACCAACTATTTGTCTGTTTTGTTGAGCCCAAAAAAGGGGTGGAAGCCACTGAACAGAAGATAAGCAGATGGGTGGTTGAGGGCTCTCAGGCCCAGAGGGGCTTAGAGCACACTCTACTAGGCACACTTTACTGTCTGCAAGTATCCTTAGCAGACATTTGTAAGCGTCATGGTTGGTCCTATCCATACATATTTGTCCGGTTTTACAATCTGGACCTGGCAGAAACCCTAAGGACTTCCTTTGGGAAACCATGGTTGCAAGAAGAATTCCGAGACATTTCCCACAAAGTTCAAAGCAGACAATTGTTTACAATATTTCCATATGTTGTAGCATTAAAATTCGCTCTTTATTGGAACACCTTTCGGATGAACTGAAATACTGATCTTAATAATACTATTAAGACTAAAGAAGCAAATTTCCACAGTCACATGTCACAATCTATTGAACAGCTTCCAAAATTGTGGAGACTTAATAATCAGATGCCCTAAAATAAGTGGTCAGATATCCTAATACTAAATAGTAAAAAAATATTGTTTTAAAATAGAGTAACATTTTTTTATTTATCCCTCTATCACACTGAGTAGGATTTTAATATTGCCCAAGTATAAAAATAATCAACCTATTATTAACATTAAAATCCTAAGTAAATAGATGGTTTATTGGAACCATAAATAAAAGTCTATATATCTGGCTTTTCCGCTGACTTGCACAAACTGTCGGCAGGGAACTCTATAGATGTAACATGTCTGTGGAATGCCTTGTCTCGCTGGAGCTTTATTTTAATATACTACTTGTAAAGAACGTCTATCAAATACTGCATAAATAACAGCTGTTTCCCACATACTCGAGTAGTTGGGCATTTTGCCCTGCACTTTAATGCCGTTTTTTCCACTCCCACGCGCTGACAACTCAGACATGCTTATAATCTATGACACATGAGTGGCCAATTTCGTCAAGGGAGGAAAGGTGTAAAGGGGAGCAGACTTACTGAACAGAGTGCACTTGCCCTTTGCAAGCAAATCTGCTTATGGGTCTTTAACACCTATTTACAAATTATCCCAGCTTATTTTTTTTTTTTAAATAGCTAGCATTTTAGCAACCTGGTCTGCTAACGATTAGCTGGATTATTAACTAGCTAAAGAATATTACAATATTAGTACAGATAGAGCAGATTTCTACATACATTTAGGATTTAGAGAACAATGGACAGCTAGATAGATAGATAGATAGATAGATAGATAGATAGATAGATAGATAGATAGATAGATAGATATAGATAGATAGAATGACAGACAGACAGACAGACAGACAGACAGACAGACAGACAGACAGATAGATAGATAGATAGATAGATAGATAGATAGATAGATAGATAGATAGATAGATAGACAGACAGACAGACAGACAGACAGACAGACAGATAGATAGATAGATAGATAGATAGATAGATAGATAGATAGATAGATAGATAGATAGATAGATAGATAGAATGACAGAAAGACAGATAGACTGGTACAGAGATAAATAGATTCTTTTGTGGTTCTCTCACTCTTTCTTCCTTTGTGCATGTTATTTACTGTATTCTGTGTTCACTTGTTTTTATTGTTGATTGTTTTAAATAGTTTGTTTATCCTTATTTATCTTTATCTGCCTGTTCTTTGTCCTCTGGACTGCATATTAAAATAGCATTAATGTAATCACAAATCATCTATTAAATCTTTCATCACAATCATTCAGGACATTTTAAGTTCATATGTCCATATAATTATAAAACCTTAAGCAACCATCTTAACATGCTAACATGCTACAACAGAAGTGAATTACAGCATTTGATATGCAGGAGAAAACATCCAGAGCTTGACTGTCATATCCACCTTTCCTTCATCCCACACCAAACATGTGCGAAGGAAAAGATTTTAAAATGCTACAATAGCATGTAGCTACAATAGCATGTGGCGGGAAGTGGTGGCTCATGGTTAAGGTGTTGGACTGCTAACTCAAAAATTGTGGGTTCAATTCCCAACTCCACCAAGCCACCACTGCTGGGTCCCTGAGCAAGGGCCCTTAACCCCCAATTGCTCAGTTGTATAAAATGAGATAAATGTAAGTCGCTCTGGGTAAGAGCGTCTGCTAAATGCCGTAAATGTATCAGACTGTATTGGGCTACTTCAGTTTTCTCTTTTTCGGGTTGATACCACAGAACACACTTTAAAAAAAAAATCATTACCCGAGTGATCTGTTTAAATTAATCTTTGCACAAAAAGAGACAAAAAGTCTGAGGAAAAGAGATATGAAATAAGCTTTCCAGAACTGATGATGGTGTTGAAGTGAAAAACTGTCCACTCCTTCACACAGCAGGCTCACATTAGCATTTCATGACCATAGCGCATTTAGAGTTCAGCTAGATCTACCTGTAAGTGCTCACAAATGAGCCGGCTTGAAATAGAGCTCTTTAACTTTCCGTACAATGCCCTGTGAAAGAGTGATAACCAAACTCTCGCTGAGAAGACGAGTGTAATGATTCTTTCAGTAAAAGTGAAAGGTATAATCTGCGGAGAGGAAATAGGTCCTACAGCAGCGTATAAAATAGTGGAGTGCATGAGCGCTCAATACTAACTAAGTCCTTGTGTGAATGGATCGTTCTTTTAAATTGCTTTATTTTTCCTTTACTTGCTCCGCTGGGTCTTTTTTTGAACATTGTTAAACCGAATAATGCTGTCTCGATATCCTATAAACCAACAGATTTCTGCTTATTTACACTATTTGCGTATTATTAAACAAAGGTTGCCTCATCGACAAGAGGCGGAGATTAACGATGGGTCTGAAAATGCATACTGCCTAAGTATGTACTACATTTTAAAGGTACAATAGGCGATTTTTGTTCTGTCCAGTTTTTGTTCTGCTGGTTAAAATTCTTTTCACATCATGATTGCAATTGTTAGATTAATCGGTCCAAATGTATTTATATATTCTGTAAAAAGCGTAGGATCCCAAAAATGTCTAGTTAAAAGGCATAATCTGGACATCATGATAGGCTTTTCTACCTGTCTGTCAACGTTTGTATGATTATCCCTCTGCACACCCTGTTCACAAAGACAGGACACATCATCAACGAGTTCACGTACGGCAGAAAAAAAATGTCTGAGTTAAAACAGAGCAAAAATGATCAGTATCGTGTCTGAAAGATGATGTCATGGTTGCAGTATTTCTTTTAGACTGGTATGATTCTGGTGTGATTCGACTGGTGTGTTTGGATTGTAACTCATAGCTTATGTGTTTTGTAGTTTACGTATTATCTCACCTACAGCAGCAGTGTGCAATCGGGGGCTATTTTTATGCTTAGTATTTTAATACTGCTAATAACTGTAAGTTTTCTCACCGGTGAATAACATGATGTGTTGTAGTAATGTTGTCTCTGGTCATCTAGTCTGTGCGTGTTTATGCGTTCATGAGGAGTGGCTTTAAACATCAAGTTGCACTGAGGTTTTCCAGTGCTATCAGGCTACATGTCCCAAGATGCCTGACTGAAGCTTTAAGTTTATAGTATAGCTTCCCATATAGTATGAATAAAATCCGTCTTACATGTACCGTGTTCATACGTTGGTTGTAGTAGTATGTAAGATCAGACGTTACGACAGCATGACAATTAAAAAAATGCTAACTTGAACAAAAATTACAAGTAACAATGTTTTTAATAAAGCACTTGAAGCTTAAAGTTTGCGTTCACGGCATTTGACTGAAATTTTTTTTTTAATCCATCTCTTAGAATCAAACCATTAGGGGTCATGCTTTGGAGCCCAGCAGTGACAGCTTGGTAGTGCTGGGAACCAAAATTTTTCAGTCTGACAGCTTGGTAGTGCTGGGAACCAAAATTTTTCAGTCTGAAATTTTAACCACAGTGCTGCCATCTTCCCAATAGTATTCTCACTGCATTCTGCTATTTACGAATATGATGAGTCGTCTCTCCCGTGGGCTCATGGGATAGCAACGTGTCCATCGTATTCGCTGTTTGTAATCCAAGCTGAACTTTTTGAACCTACTGTTTTTTTGTCATATTCTAGAAAATTCTACTTTCCTTATAAACGTCTGTCAGGACTCTGTCATGCTTGCTGGGTGCATTGCCCTTCCGAGGTCACCAGAGGTGCGAGACTTTGTGTCAATTGTTCTAGACCATGTGCTTAATGTTTGTTTATATCTTGTCATGTGATTCCCCTCTCTATGTGTCATGTCCCCTATTAGGTTAAGTATTTATACCCCTGTGTTTCAGTCCGCTTTGTTGCGTGTCACGGTGTGTGTTTATGTCATGTTACGGTTTAGGGTCATGTTATAGTTATAGTTATCCCAGTTCAGGTCTGGTTGTGTTAGTTAAGTTTTATGTTTAGTGTTTCCATCTTCTTCGTTTGTTTGTTAGATTGCTCATCTTACGATTCTCGACAATGTTTAGCTACGTTATTAGCTACACACACTATATGTTTAGCTGATTACATAAGTGCGTGACTGAGTAGCCGAACAGCTTTCAACTTTCAAATAAGGTAAGTGTATTTTGGTATATTAAAGTAACTCATGGCCACCGTTTATAGACTCGGTCTATATTGTAGCCTCATGACCTTAATCTGATGTAATGTATTTTCTGTGGCTACATCCTATTGAAAATGACCCCTGTGTCACTTCATTGAAACACTGCAGCTGTTTAATGCAGCAGAACTGCGCACTCCTCCAACACTTTTATAAAACTCATTTTAAACACAGCGTGCGAAAGCTTTTAAAGAGAAGCTGAATAATTTGATTTGAGTATAAAACCTATATCCAGTCTAGAAAAAATAAAGAGAATTTAAATATAATCCAAATCTCAGTCTCGGTTTAATTAGTACTGCCTGTGAAAAGAGAATTTCTGATTCTATAACAGATGTTAAACCATGTGTCTGTGCCGGCACCAATCTGCAGCATGACTGGCTTATATACCGCACCATATGTACATGTCTTCCTTTTCTGAGTGTGTGTGTATTTTTTTGCTATTTCTAATACTGAAGAGCACTGAGATGGTAGATTAAGTCTCGCTTTACTCCTAAAGCTCACCAGGTTGGGGAATTACAGGGTTTTGGTCATTTTAAAGGCTCTTTTTGTCTGTCTTTCTCTCTCTCTCTCTCTCTCTCTCTCTTTTTCTCTTTCTCTTTTTCTCTCCTTGTCTCAGTTTTTTGCTGTGTTTATGGCAGTCCTCATTCAGTTCTCCTTCCTAGTTTTTTTTGCAGTGTTTGTGGCAGTCCTAATTATCTCTTTCTCTCTCTCTCTCTCTCTCTCTCTCTCTCTCTCTCTCTCTCTCTCTTTAACACTTTTTTCTCACTAACTTTTTCTCCCATTGTTGGTTCCCCAGTGGACGCAGCTGTCTCTCCCACTGTTCTCATTTATATTATATTTCTCATTCTATACTTTTTTTATAGTTCTGAGAGGGATGACCTCTGACACACACAGCAACCCACCCTAAACACACACACACACTGTGTGTTAGAAGTGACCTCAGACCGATTCCATGTAACTACTAGCAAGTGTGGTTTAAGGAATTTTCTGAGAACTATGGAACTAACCAGCAGTGCTGGAATTGATTTAAGGCTCCTTTAACTTATTAGTTACTTACATACTGTACACCCTAAGTATTAATACCAAAGTATCAAGCGATTTTATTAATAATCGGCATGTGCGTTAAAAGCGGGGAAGTGGTGGCTTAGTGGTTAAGGTGTTAGATTGATAACAGAAAGACTGCAGTTTATTTCCAGCATCACCAAGCCACCACTGCAGGGCCCCTGAGAAAGGCCCTTAACCCCTAACTGCTCTGTAAGTCGCTTTGAATAAGGGTGTAGGCCAAATGTTTGCAAATGTAAATGTAAAAGCATAAATTAATACAATAATACAATAAAACCCCACAAATTATCACGACATTTATCAGATGTTAGAATTGGATAAAAATCCTATATTAACCCCTGAACGCAGAACTCATAATGATCAGTGTGTAACAAGGCTTCCAGTAATTTCTACTGGTTTGCCAATACAGAAAATACCCAAATCTCTTTCATTTGTCTGCCTGTCTGTCTGTCTGTCTGGCTCATTGCCTAAAGAGTAAGTGGCACTATAGTCTGTGTGGCTCTCTTTAAAATAATCACACTCTGAGCTCATCTCCACAACGCTGATTAAATGACACTTTAACTGCTCTGAATTACAATCAATGGATTATCACTAGCATTATAGGCTACAATGGGGCTAAAGGCACACTGTAAAGATTATATACACTTAAATGCCTTTTTACCCCATAGGCAGGGTAATAAAAGACCCACTTTGGGCTTCTTACCCTATAGGTTAGACAGCTATAATATCGATAAAACCTGTTCGGAGTAACCACTTCTGCCAAATTTATTGCATTTTCTGTTTATTTTACTTTAATCAATAAAATCAAAAATGTTTATATTTCTAAATTTACTATTATTTAATTCATTTAATAAATAAAACAATTTACTTTTAAACAATAAAAAACAAATATGCAAATTTTAGCAGGTTGTTTTTAGCAACTTTTACAAAAACATTCAAGTAAATATTTTATTTTACTTATTTAAATGACAAACATACTTATTAACATTAATTATTTACACTATATATATGCTATTTATCGCAACTTACTAGATTGTATTTTGGGCGTTTTTGCCTTTATTTGTGAGACAGTAGACAGACAGAAAGCTTGGAAATAGCAAGTTGGAATTCGATCTCTACCATAGACATCCCAATGGAGTGACTGACTAAGAGGGAACAATCAGCAACACCAGCCCATATTATTTGGGGAAAAAATAGATATAATTTGGAGTAAAACGTTCCAGTTCCAGGTGGGAAAGGTATAACAAATGAGATCAAACATGTGTAATACAATAAATGATTGAGGCAAATATTGCTTAAAGGCATGTTTAGAGACAGCAACCACCCAAACACAGAGTATGAGCTCAGGTTTGAACAACACATCAGTCACTTCAGACGTAAGTACATTAACTCATACTCAGTAATTTGCTCAGTCAAGGGTGAACAAACTCAAAACTGGTGATAGAAGTGAAAGAAAATCGGATTGAAATAGCAATGATTACCCCAGACGTGAGCGTTATCTCCTCTGTGTTTGAGGACAGCAGGTGTTTTAAATGACTAAAGTGACTTTTTGAAAAAGGCTAACTGAATTCGGGGCAAAAACTTCAACCCTGAATACCGTACGCCAGACGGTTCTCCTAAAAGAAAGTCCAAAAATGATTTAAAGCCTGCAGAGAGGTAAGGGATTCTGTCGTTTCGGCTCGACCTTCTGTGAGTCGGCGCAGGTGTGCATGTGACATGCCGCTATTAGAGTGCTGAAGTGGATGTTGAGTGCCCACTGTGTTTGCTGGTGGAGAAATGATTTGTGACAAACATTCCCTTGTCATTGCTGCACCCACGACCGACTAACATCGGATAAGCTGGTCTGTGGCTGACTGCTTTAAAATGGATTGCAGGAGATGAACTACTGCTCTGTCGCACTGGGAAAGAGAACTGAGCACATTTGCTTGGCATCAATCAGAGGGGCATTGATAAAAAAAAAACCAAATGGACGAGGATGAAGAGGAAAAGTATTTATCTATATCATGATGGAGGTCATTTCAAAGAACAAATAATCGTTTAACTAGTCACATTACGGCTAATAAAATTAGACATTGATTTACTACAACACACACATCAGATTTTACAGATCTGGCAGCCAACACCCACATTATCAAATTTTGTCAGAAAAAAATTAAACATAACCAGAATTCCAGATGATGATTTAGGCTCTCGGAACCCTTTCAACACAAATCACAGCTGGATTTTAACCTGAAAATAAAAACCTTATTTAACTAGATGACCAAAATTCTTTTTGATTTTGTTCAACTGGATTTTTTCAATTCCTCAATAGTCGAATCCATTATATAAACACTAGTTTAACCCTTTTTAATACCCACCATTTAACACTGATTTATATAATCAGTATAAACTAACTAAGTTATTTATTCCCAGAAGTCCAACTTAATTGACTCAGAGGACTGTAGTCAATTACGTTTATCTTAATTCTTTTGCAGTTGAGGGATAAGGGCCTTGCTCAGGGGCCCAGCAGTTACAACTTAGGGGTGTCTGGAATTTAATCGGATTAACCGAAACCGGAAACACCTCTAATAACACACAATGTATTAATCATGGCATCTATACTAACATAAGTTTGTTTCTTTCCTATTCCGAGCTCACCGTCACCACCAGATTCAGTCTGCATCCAGCCCAGTTGGTGTATCAGCACTTAGAGACAATAAGCCTCAGTGGCAGCCTCAGTTTATCTCCATTCTGCTACCGATGGAGTTTTGGGTCTTAATATGAATATTTTTAGTGGCTTAAACCAAAATACTTAAAATGAGGTATAATAATATATTTTCGAATATAGGTTCCATATAAGTCATTTAGTACCGCTGGAGAGTGTAAAAATCAAAAACAACAGCAACTTCATTTATATGGTATTTATCAAAATTCAGAATTGAAGATAAAGTTCAATCCAATATTTCCCCTTAAACACAGAATTTATGATCGTCACTAATTTCCACTGGTTTGCTAATAAAGTACTCAAATCTCTTTTATTCTTCTTTTTTCTTTGCCTGTCTGTCAAAAACAAGAAGAACTTTATTTTATAACCTATAACCTAGTTTAATTACAATGACTTAAAAATCAATAAGAGCAACTGCTACTTATACAGTAGAGCTGTATTTATTTTAATGTTAAGTAATCTCTAAGCCTAAAATGCCACACAATAGTAATTGTTAGCCAGAGGCCGACTTAGTGATATGGGGGTGCTAAGCAATTTCAGATCATATTTCGGAGCTGAGAGAGAACACACCCCGGTATCTGGCGGGAGAAAAGCTGCTGAGGGGCTGTAATAGCAGCATTGACTGTGTTGACTATCGATGGAGTGTGTGTGCAAAAGAGACTCTTGACCACTCTCTTTTTTTGTCTCTTCTTTTTTCGGCTCCGATTATTTTATTTTATACGTATTCCGCTTGCAAATTTTCTCTCACTCTTTCAATTTTCTAAGTTCTAACCGTCTTTGCCCGTCTGCTATTAATTTCTCTAACTTCGGCCACTGAGTTGCTGATGTAAGTTCAATTCAATTCAATTCAGTTTTATTTGTATAGCGCTTTTCACAATGATGATTGTCACAAAGCAGCCTTACAATTGAAGAAATTATAAAACATGAATAACTACTTGAATGTTTCACTGATTCATGGTGGTGGGAGAATGGGGGGGATGGGCAAATTCGTGTAATAATGATGTAATAATAATGTTACATTTGTGTATGGCGTTTTCTCTTCCTATGGCTCTGTATGGCTTTTTGGCACTTCCTAAAGAACTCTTATGTTGGTCTGGATATGCCGGATGATCTACAGCCCTGGCTTTTTGGCAGAGGCAACTCTGTGATGTAATTTATGATGTCATGTATCTGAACAACTTTCTGCTTGAAAGTGAAACAGCTCCATAACATCACAGAGTCTCTGCTGTGGTCCACAGAGGGAAGTTTGTTCCTTTATGCATTTTGGTTGCCAAAAAATGTAGTGTTTATTTGCTGTGACTTAAATAAATTAGGAAAAGTCACTTAAAAGTCTCTCACTTACAAGCAATTTACACATCATTTTGGTTATTATTTGCCCTTTACCCCATTCGATCACATTTAAAATTATAATAAGTGTTTTGAAAAATGTGTTTTGTTTTATGTTCTACAATGAAAATGAGCCAAGACCAGAGAGTCTGTGGCTAAAAAAATAATCAATAGCATCAGGGTTAATGCACAGGAAGGCATCATAAACAGGGTAATTTAAATTCATTTTATTCATTCATTTATCTTCTATACCTGCTTATTCCCTAATTCAGGGTGATCTGCTGGAGTCCATCTAATCCATCTTTGAAAGGGCAATTTAGAATCACCAATTAACCCTAACATACATGTTTTTGGACTGTGGGCGGAAACCGGTGTACCGGAGTAAACCCACGCAAACACGGGGAGAAGACAGAAAGGCCCCAGAATCGAACCAGGGCATTCTTGCTGTGAGGCAACAGTGCTAACCACTAAGCCACTATGCTGCCCTTAAATTCATTTAACTTATTCATAAAGTATTGCTTCTCTATAAGTGAGCACGGCAAAGTACATGTTTGTCTATTCAGCTTAAATCAAAGCTTTATCTGTAAACTGTAATTGTTTCTTGCAGAATAAGTACTTGTGTTTTTGGCAGTTGGGATGTGGATTAGTTCATTTTTAGAACTCATACCAATATGTATTGTTTTACTTCACTTTTAACCGACTAACCCAACAGTACTGTACTAATTCATCCTTTATTTATAACACTGTCAAGTTATATATAACTGGTCAGTTATATTTATGTGGCATTCTTGAGCCATATTATGCATGCATGTATCAGTAATCTTTCTTACACACACCAAGGCTGCATTTACACTATCTATATATATGATTTTTTTTTTTATTATCTACATTTCAGAAACGATGCGGTAAAATTAAAATCCACAGTTGTGCTAAGTATATATATATTCGGTGTCCGTCTCTTATTCAGTGATGTTTGACTCGCATTGACAGGTGAAAATCGAGAAAATCCGATCTGACTGCTTACATGGCCGAATTTATTTCCACATATGAACTAATCTCAAAAAATATTGGCATTCATGTGCTTTTTTCTTGCTTACACGATCTTGGGTCATATCCTATCTGTGCAGCACTAAAAGAAAAAGTCGGAATTGGGTCACTTGATACATGCAGTGGAAATGCAGCTAGTCTCATATAGCCAGACCTTTGGATCGACAGCTTAGAGGTCTGGAATCCATAGCAGCAGCAGCAGTTATTGGCCAAGAGGGCATCTAAGTGGCATGAATAGCAGTATCACAATATGTTTTGTTTGGGGTCATGTTAAGAAAAGTAAAAATGTAAAGTCGATTGTCCGCCCAAAATCGTTCACTAAAAAATCAAATGAATCAAATGAAAGAGTCTATACTATGAAAATTCATATGATTAGAAAAAGCCAGCATTTAGCTGAACCCAATGATCAAAGACGTGGTAGCTCAGTGTTTATAGTGTTGAACTGTTAAGTGGAAGATCATGAGTTCAACTCCCCTGCTGGGCCCCTGAGCAAGGCTTAACCCTTAACAACTCAGGTGTATAAAAAAAACAAGAAAAATGTCTCATCTCTCTGGATAAGACATAATGGTAATGTCTTCTCCTTTCGGCTGATCTTCTTAAGGTTCACCATAGCAACTCACCTGCCTCCATCTAGACTTATTTTTTACATCACTCACACCCTCTAACTCCATGTCCTCATTTATTATATCCACATACCTCTGAACAGAAATGTAAATGTAAAAATTAATAACCAGGACATATGTCTGCTGGATATCCAGTGTTTTCTGTTTGATGTGCGAACAGACTTTTAGTTAACCGTTTATGAGCGTGGCATCTGGGGCTGAGACTAACTAACCCTCAGGACAAAAATACTTAAAAAAATACTGTAATTTGCTAAAGTTTTTGTCTTTGGTGCTGAGTAGGTAATGAAGCCCAGTAGAGCATATGTGGCTGATTATTTATACCCAGCAGACGAGGGTGGTCCTGTCAACCTCAAAGAAAACCTGGAGAACATTTGACCAGACTGGTGGAGGTATAATTTCTGGGCAGCCACCTGGGCAATGTCTGGATAGACTACTGGAATTGCAGCTAAGTTGTAACTAGAACTGCACAATATATATGGTTTCAGCATCGACATCGCAATGTGTATATGTGCAATAGTCACGTTACAGGATGTGGAACGTTAAAGTGAGGATTATAGTCTGACTGCATGCTGTTCAGAACAAGTGATTTGTGGATATTGGAATCACCCTGATTACTCTTAACTTAATAAATTCTTTACAAATAAAGCTACTCAAGTCATCGGGTAAATTGACACTGCTCAAAAAAATTATCAATGAAAATCAAATTTATTAACCCATGGAGGTCTGGATTTGGAGTCACACACTAAACACACTACAGGCTGATCCAACTTTGATGTAATGTCCTTAAAACAAGTCAAAATGAGGCTCAGTAGTGTGTGTGGCCTCCATGTGCCTGTATGACCTCCCTAGAAACGCCTGGGCATGCTCCTGATGAGGTGGCAGATGGTTTCCCTGAGGGATGACCTGACTAAAGCATCCGCCAACTCCGGACAGTCTGTGGTGCAACGTGGCGTTGGTGGATGGAGCGAGACATGATGTCCCAGATGTGCTCAAATGGATTCAGGTCTGGGGAACGGGCGGACCAGTCCATAGCATCAATGCCTTCGTCGTGCTGACACACTCCAGCCACATGAGGTCTAGCATTGCACCGGCATATGGTCTCACAAGGGGTCTGAGGATCTCATCTCGGTACCTAATGGCAGTCAGGCTACCTCTGGCGAGCACATGGAGGGCTGTGCGGCCCTCCAAAGAAATGCCACCCCACCCACACCATTACTGACCACTGCCAAACCAGTCATGCTGGAGGATGTTGCAGGCAGCAGAACGTTCTCCACGGCGTCTCCAGACTCTGTCACGTCTGTCACATGTGCTCAGTGTGAACCTGCTTTCATCTGTGAAGAGCACAGGGCGCCAGTGGCGAATTTGCCAATCTTGGTTTCTCTGGCAAATGCCAAATGTCCTGAACGGTGTTGGGCTGTAAGCACAACCCCCACCTGTGGACGTCGGGCCCTCATACCACCCTCATCATGGAGTCTGTTTCTGACCATTTTGAGCAGACACATGCACATTTGTGGCCTGCTGGAGGTCATTTTGTGCAGGGCTCTGGCAGTGCTCCTCCTGTTCCTCCTTGCACAAAGGCAGGAGGTAGCAGTCCTGCTGTTGTTGCCCTCCTACGGCCTCCTCCATGTCTCCTGACGTACTGGCCTGTCTCCTGGTAGCGCCTCCATGCTCTGGACACTACGCTGACAGACACAGCAAACGTTCTTGCCACAGCTCGCATTGATGTGCCATCCTGGATGAGCTGCACTACCTGAGCCACTTGTGTGGGTTGTAGACTCCGTCTCATGCTACCACTAGAGTGAAAGCACCGCCAGCATTCAAAAGTGACCAAAACATCAGCCAGAAAGCAGAGAAACTGAGAAGTGGTCTGTGGTCACCACCTGCAGAACCACTTCTTTATTGGGGGTGTCTTGCTAATTGCCTATAATTTCCACCTGTTGTCTGTTCCATTTGCACACAACAGCATGTGAAATTGATTGTCAATCAGTGTTGCTTCCTAAGTGGGCAGTTTGATTTCACAGAAGTGTGATTGACTTGGAGTTACATTGTGTTGTTTAAGTGTTCCCTTTATTTTTTTGAGCAGTATATATATGAGTAGCTTTATTATTTAGGAATGATCAGGGTGATATCCACAAATCACGTGTATATATATATATATATATATATATATATATATATATATATATATATATATATATATATATATATAAATTAAAATCACAATGCAGCTTTTTTTCAAAAATCATGCAGCTCTGTAACCCATAATTAGAGACCAATGAAAGAAGAACCATTCTTAGTTCTGATGGGACATTAGATTAGGGTTGTGTTTAATTATTCAGATTATACTCAGGACACCCCTCTGACTGAAATCACAAAAGAAAAAAGAGCTCAGGATCTGCGCCAGTGTTTGGAACAGTGCCATCCGTGCTGTGTAAGTGTAAATGTAGCTCTTTTTCCCCTACAGGGGTGCATGAAGGCTGCTGCCAATATGTGGATCACTTGTTGGTATCTGGTGTTTACAGGTTCACAGGCCCAGGGTGCAGATGGAAGTGTTACAGCTGCAAATACTGCTACAACCATTGATGGGGTTAATTGTGAGTTAATAATGAGCAATTTGCCACACCTGAGCCCCAGTGCCCCCATATATATATATAGAATAATAATAATAATAATAATATTCAATTCATTGTCATTGTGCAAGGTACGTGTACAGAGCCAATGAAATGCTTTTTTTTTTTCGCATATCCCATCTTAGTAAGTTGGGGTCAGAGCGCAGGGTCAGCTATGATACAGCGCCCCTGGAGCAGGAAGGGTTATGGGTCTTACTCAAGGACCCAGACTGGCAGCAGTGGGGCTTGAACCCAGATCTTCCTGTTCTTCCAATCAACAACGTAGCGCCTTAACCATGTGGGCCTCCCACTGCATCTATCTATCTATCTATCTATCTATCTATCTATCTATCTATTCTCTAAATGTTTTATAGCTTCTGGAAAACAGTTCGTAAAGTGGTATAAACTCTTCCGAAAAATGATTACTGTAGTTTCTAGGCTTCTTAATCTTAGAAAGGTTTGATAAAATGTTACATCGCTCTATAGGTGACAAAAAAAAAAAGCATTTTCGAAACCAATAAACTAAAGCCCCCCCCCCCCCCCCCCCCCCAACCCCGAAGCTATTTTATTGCTTGTGTTCTCCATGGATACCAATCAATCTTAAAAGCACTTTCTGTTTGATGCAGCTGCCTTGGATATTCCTTCATGTGTGCACAAACTCGCATTCTCACACTGATGTATTGTTGTATGTGCACTTCAAGGTCATTTCAAGCAAACATGAACACAGGCTGTGTAGTCGTACAGTTCAGCAGCGGTTCCTAAGATACCCAGCTTGTTTAGTGCAATACTGTAGCTTTTCAGGCAAAGTTATTTACAGAACAATTTTAGAAACACGTCTATGTTTTTAGATGCAGAACAGTTTTACCAACTAGACTGTAAAGACAAAGACACTTTTCATACTCAGTCTAGTTTTGTTTACAGCATTTGGCAGACGTCCTTATCTAAAGCATTATCTCTTTTATACAACTGAGCAATTGCTGGCTAAGGGCCTTGCTTAGGGGCCCACATTGGTGTCTTAGTGGTGCTGGGAATTAAAAACCCTGGTCTTTCTGGTATCAGCCCAACACCTTAACCACAAAGCCACCACCTCAGTCCCCAGTCTATGATAACTTCTGCAATTAAATATAAATTTTTTTATTTGTACAGTATAGTGACCATAGTTATGCTGTTGGACTAGTAATTGGAAGATCATGGGTTTAGTTTTCAGCCCCAACAAGCCAACACTGCTGGGCCCCTAAGTAAGGCCCCTTTAACACTCGGCTGCTTAAGTGGCTTTGGTGGCTGCATATAAAATATCTGCATGTTTGGATTTGTGGGGAAATTAAGTTGAACAAAATGGCTCAATGTAGCCATTTTCACTGCAGATCGATAGATTGTTGATTCAAATTCCAGCACCACCAAGATGCTAGTGGTGGCCAGGAGTAAGGACCTTAGACCTCAAACTGCTAATTTGAAAAAAAAAAAATAGGATAAATGTAAGTTGTTTTAGATATAAATAACTGCTAAATTTGACATTCACGATTATTAATGAAAACACTGGGGTCAATGGTGGCTGGAAACTTTCTAAGAAAATATGAGGAAACAATCTGACCTAAAATGGAACCCATCCTTAAATGGGTGACACCTGAGAGTGTGATTGTTTATCCTTTCTTTTTAAATGTACAACATACGGTGGCTGGAGTGGCTGGTCCATGACTGTGGAATGTGGAGGCTTCTTCCTGATATCAGATCTGCAGCTTCACTTTAGCTTTTTAAATCTTTGTATTTAGATTTTTGTACATGTTCATTGTATATAAATAGTAAAGAAATAATTTGCTATAAATAGTACCATTTTTTATATTTGTTTTTTGAATCACAAGTGTTGAATTCTGTATTTTAATTGTTAGCCTTTACCTGATGCTAACTGAACCTTCTGTATCTTTAAATTGCAACCTTCGTGAATTGCTTTTAAAGGCGTTGAATTCTCTGTAAAAAGACAAAATATCTTTTATTTCTTATTAACTTCAAGTGAGGTAAAATAAACAACAAGGCTGGAAAGGGAATTGGAACTTAACATTAATTTTAATTGAAACTAGCTTGTTTCATGGCTATTAAAGGTAATAGGACATTAAAAACAGACAGTAAACATATAATAAGTAGATGATAATGAGTAGCTTTAGGGTATTAACAGTGACTCTGCTATGTGTTGGGATACATCTTAAACCTGGCAATGTTTATTGTCCTTTAACACACACACACAAGTGTTTTACTCCTGACTACTCAGTTCCATGAGAATGGTATGTAGTTATAACTTTTAAATTCTTTTAAATCACTTTCAGTTGTATTTAGTAGTCGAGACTTGTATAGTAAAGAGTTTCTGGATTAAATGGTCAAGACTAAATTTTCAACAAATATTACACATAATTTAAGGCATCTGTCAGCTTTAACATGTAGAAAAAAACCTGGCTACCTGGTTTCCCCCGCTATATTCTGGCATTGAATTTCTATATCATGGTGACGTCACAGGTTGTGACGTGGCGAAAGACTTTAGTACTTCGAAAACGAGTCGATGTATCATTATTATACATGGGACAGAGTTTTGTTATCCTATGAGAAGGGATCTCATTAATCTATAAGACAGCGCATTAGTTAGCTGTTCATGGGTTGCAAGCAGAGTATGTGAGCAGAGTGGCAAAAAATGCCCCTCAGCGTTTAAATCATTTTACAATCGCTCGGGTTCCATCTACGCTCAGGATTTGCATTTTGCATTTTTCTTGCCAGAGCTGTGAGAATTACAGAATTGTTGATCTGCTTATCAAATCAGTTTACGTTTGGTAAATGATGCGAATTATACCATTTCCTAGATTTACAAATCCTCACGTTTTACCCATGAACTTTATTAGCAGTTAGTATGGGCCACTCTGACAAATGACAGTCACTCTGCCGATCCCCCATTGCCCCTCCACTACTTTGCAATTGTACACTCTGTCCCCTATCTTCTTCTTTCAGAAATCCACACCCATTATTTATTTTTCTAATTCTGAGATAGACTTGAACTAAAAAGGGGTTTTATCATCCTTTAAATTTCCCTCTCAAGCAACACCCTATCCTTTTTTGCGAAAAAATGAGAGATTAGAAATCGAAACTTGTAAGCAGTTAAAGATGGATGTTATACAGAAATTAAGTGAAGTGACAAAGCGATAGAAACACACATCCTTCATCAGGACAGAACCATATGTCGTCTGTCTGTCTCTCTCTTTATATCTTTCTGATTTATTGATTGTATAATTGAATCGTGAAATTACAGAGAGAAATTGCTCTTGAAATGGGGGACACACTATAAACCTGTTAATATATAATGATGATGCCCAGGTTTTTTATGGCTCCTAGATTAGCAAAAGCACCTTGAAATCTTGGCCAATTGTCTGTTACATTTTTAATATAACTCGTCTTCCTTCTTTCAATCACGATGGGTCTGTTTGCACTAGAAATCTCTTGCTCTGGCGAAAGGGACCTTCAATTTGATTGAACGGCAAACGTCATATCAAACATTTCTTTAGATGCCGGCTGTGACATAAAATGAGCTGTGTAGACTTTCTCGGCTTATCTGTAATAAGTAAAAGAAACAACATCGATCTCGTGTCACGTCCGTTAGACAAATTCCACTCGATCGATGGCTGAAGTTGTTTTGGGCTGCAGGGAAGAAAGCCATCACTCTAGCTGTGTTGACGTCTAGTGGCTGTGTTTGAATTTATCAACAGTCCTGCCTTGCTGTCTGGGGAGTTACTTAAGATTTGCTTTGGATGTTAGACAGGTGCAGGGGTGTGTTTGTGTAATCCTATTCCCGCTCGTTAAAATATAAATATCACCTGCTACAATGGAAGGTTGCGCTAATTTCACAGCCAGTTTTGTTTGCACATGTATAATTCATTTTCTCTTACACTTAGTTGTTGTTTTTTTTTAAACCAATAAGCAATTTAGTCAAGAAAATTGGACATGATTTGTCTTGCCATTGTTCTCTCTGATTGACATTCTGTTTAAGCAACTTTCTGTAGATTTTGAAGTATCATTAATAATGGAGGGAAGTGGTAGCACAGTGATTAAGGTGTTGGACTGCTAATTGGAAGATCAGGGTTTGATTCCCAGCACCATGAAGTTGCCCATGAGCAAGACCCTTAACCACCAATTGCTCAGTTGTTTAAAAGAGATAAATGTTAGTTGCTCTGGATAAAGACGTCTGATAAATGCCATAAATGTAATAAAAATTGAAATGTATAACTCTATTAAACAAAGTCTTATATTCAATTTATAATATTTTTTTTCTTGGGTTTTACCAGTGGAATGAAAATCCACTAATTAAGACATTTTAAATAAGAAAAAACTGATGTATATTTTTTTTATGATGCCACGCTGATATAAAGTTAGTTTTGTTGGTTGTTCACAGAATTTAAATAGTTAAATCAAAGCAAAGAAGTGAGCAGAAATGGGCTTTATATCATCATTCATCTTAAGGATATTTATATAAAAATACTTTTGGATACAAAATTATATTTGGAATTTTAGATAAATTTGCTATAAATATTTTGCCCTTAGTTTAAAAAAATACCTTTAATAAAAAAAACTAAATTAAGGCAAAAGTAAAAATATTTAATTGTTGCCTTAGAAAATGAAAAACGCCTTGAAACATATTTAATTAAATACGTAGACTTTGCTTTCTTTACAAAAAAGCTGAATGTGGCTGAATCTGAGGGCCTGTTTACATTTGCTCAATTAGCACACTAGCTATCCGATCGAGTGTAAACGCCCTTTAAAATGCATTTGAGACAGATAGAAATCTGATCAAACCACTTCAGGTGGTCTGGGAAGCATACGTTCATCTGTTTAAACCACGTACGTCAGCAGCTGTCTTTTCCCACAGGGAAGTACGTTACTCACTTTAGCATTAGCATTGTCTTGTTTACCGGTATATCCTGATGGTGGTAAGTGTGCCTCTTAATTAAATTAATTTGCAGGGTCACAGATAGGTCTGGTGCTACATTCTGTAACAGGCTGGCCAGTTTTGTTCCGTAATAGAATCCAGTAGTTGACTCTCATCCACGTATTCTGCTGGGTCTTTAATACTGCTGACAGTGAAAATTCTGCAAATACTGTAATAATCACTGCCTTTTGGTGCGTAAGCATTGTTGAAAGCTTTTTCTTTTTATTTTGACTGCATTCACAAACCCAAACAGACCAAATGAACTGTGGGTGCCATGTCAGGTCAGCGGAAAAATGTATTTGCATTCTGCGTGAAAACAGACGAGCAGAATCTTTTCCGCTTTACTGACGCATTTATGTGGCCCAGTGTAGATGGAACCGTTTTAACGAATCAGATAGCTATCTGATCAGAAAAAGAAATGCGTAAAATGACCAGGTGTAAACACGTTCTGCATGCTTGCAATGCACGAACTAAAGAATTTACAAAGGCACAGTTAACATTGGATCAAAATTTAGCACAGGTTCCCACACAACATGCCAGAACCAGAACTAGACCCTTTCTTCTCTTTCTTTTATTTCTTCCTTCTTTTCTTTTCATGGTTGGAAAGCCAGTGTCATTGAAAACTGTCTTTGCAGGTCGTCGGTGAAGACACACTGAGAGATAACTCCTG
Organism: Bagarius yarrelli; assembly: GCA_005784505.1. NCBI lineage: Eukaryota > Metazoa > Chordata > Actinopteri > Siluriformes > Sisoridae > Bagarius > Bagarius yarrelli. The sequence goes on from VCAZ01000053.1 coordinate 1,983,206, forward strand.
CGTAGATCCTCCTACATGGAAGCGTGACTGCTCTCCTCAAACCCTCTGTGTATTTTATTACTTAACTCAAAGATCCCGGCAGTCTACATGACCTTGCCTAGATAGAACAATTTGATTAGTTTTTAATGCTAAATTGATACAGAGCTTCTATCCTCTTCCTGATTATTTTTCTCCCTAGGGAAAAACTTGTGGAATTAGAATGTGAGAAGGAAAGAAAAAGGAAAAAATCAGGAGGAAAATCCTTGACGGGACCTTCTGCCCTACACCTTACTGTGGGCCAGGCTTGAAGCAGTGTCCCTTGGGGCACAGAGAGGACCTGGTGCACTGCCACCTCTCAAGGTCCTACCTCTCTGGTCCAGCTAAACTCTCGTGGGAGTACGCATCGCAAGACTACGCTTCATTTAAGAGGAGCTAGATGGCTAACGGCTGCCCCTGCCCAGCACCCTCAAGTCTCCTAAGCAGCATGGCAGCTAGTGCTGAAAAGCCGCTACCTGCCCCCTCGCCTTCATAACCGTCTCCACGATGGAACCAAGCACATTGCTGGTAAGGTTTTGGGGATGGAGCGGCTATCTAGTAAGATGGCCGTGTCCCTGTCCTGCAGATTTGAGAGACTGAGCCACTGGTGCCTGTCCGTCACTACCAGAGCTGTTATAGAGCACCCCACCGCTCTGGCTGTCTCTTTAGTGCCAGTCGGCACTCTTACTGCTCAGCGTAGCAACTGTTGTGCTGCTAAAGCTGTAGGAGGTAAAAGCTGGGTAAATAGATATCTGGGCTTATATATTTCCTGAACAAATGAAATGGTAAATAGTAGCAATGGGGAATAATAGTACAAATATACACAAATAGAATACACTACTGTTACTGTGACTTCAACCCTTTAATCACACTAAATAACACAAATCTGTTTAAGATCATGATGTTTAGAAAGTTTTGATAATGTTTGAGACTAAATTGTTCTCTAAATTAGTTTGGATGATGGCTTGCGGCTGTATGATTAATTTTAACATCATTTGTATAAAGCCCGCTGATATTTTCCTGACTTATTTGCAGTTTCTTTCAAATATTAGTTTAGATTGATTCAAGCCTCAAAAAGCCTACACAGCATCTAAAAACACTTTCACACTTAGCTGGCTACAGCCTATCTTAGAAATCTGTGCTGCCTTTCTGCACGTCTGTGTATGTGCAATTTAATCTGGCAATTTTATTTTCCAACACTAAACGCACTTAAACAGCACAATACAATTTTCATAGAATCAGGATTGAGTCTGTGATAAGGATTTATGGCACTGGGTCTATAAAATAATTATTACAGAGTGATATAAAACAGGTTTTATTGAAATATTTTTAGGCATACATGTTTGAAGCTAGGCAGCACCGTGGCTTAGTGAATAGCACCGTTGCCTCAAAGTAAAAAGGCCCAGGTTCGATTTCCGTGCAGGGGCCTTTCTCTGTGGGGTTTGCTATTTTCCTTGTGATTGCGTGGGTTTACTCTGGTTTCCAAAAACATGTATGTTAGATTGATTGGTGATTCTAAATTGCTCATAGAAGTGAGTGTGTTTGTGTGGCCCTGTGATGGACTGGCCATCACATCCTCTTCCAGATTTTTTCTCACACTTACTCCTATAATAACCTTCACACATCTGGAAAGGCTTTTCATTAGATTGTGGAGTGTGAGGCTACCTTATATAAATAACTAAACAGGAAGTGGCACCGGACGTACTACTGGAACACTAGTACGCCGGTGACGGTGCCCTCTGGTGATGGGAGGGTGGAATTGTGACTTTGTGTAGAGCCTCTGCTACCGCTTACTCCCGTCTGTATGACCAAAATCACTGAAAACTTTTAATTATTCTCTTATTATGATAAAAAAAAAACTGTGATCGCACAGGTAGGTTCGATATATAAGTAAATTTGTAAACAATAGCTTAGCTGTTGTAAGCTACTATTGCCATGTTGCTGTATCTTAGCTTTAATGTAGTAATGGTACATTAAACGTAGGATAACTGATAGCTTAGCTCACTGCATTTTCCAAATAGCTTCCCTCCACAACACTCAGATGATCAGTGCTAGTGTTCGGTCATCCTCTTAACCACTGGCCTGATTAACTGACTTTAGTTCTTCATTAGCAGCCCATCCACCTTAATGTCATAAAGAGTTTGGAAGCTTGAATATCCCTGTGTGTTTAGAAAGCCGAGTAAGCAGAAATGCTCTCTGAGGCAAACAAACAGTGTCAAACAAAATGCAACACGACGGAGGTGTACAGCTGGTGACGGGCAGTGCAGAGAATGTTTTTGCTCATTACGGCGACGCTACAGCATGAGCGCAAAGTGATGACCCCCATCTCAGGAACAATATTACCCAGCTATTGTAATCCCATTTAAATTGTGACTAGGGTAATGAAAGACAAGCCATTACAGACAAACAGAAAAGTTAGCTCGACTGTTTCCTGCTGGCTTCTCACACTCAGGGGAATTGGCTTTGTCTGCCTGGGTTTTATTGTGCCACTTTCAGGGAATAATCCATTAAAGTGAAAATGAACAGATATGATAATTAGTGGCAAAATGAGTTTTCCCTTCTGATTAGAAGCTATTGATTGCCGATTGGCAAAGCGCAACAAGAAAATGTTATACAGTTCTCTAGTTGCTGTTTCTTTTCTATTGATAAAAAATGTTGCACGCTTTATAAACACACACACACACACACACACACACATCCTTCTTTAACATTAGGTCCATTAGTGATGTCTTAAGCTGGCTATACACCGTGCGATTATTTCCCTTAACTTGGTATATTTTGTTGGGAGGTGGTAGCGCAGTGCTTAAGGTCTTGGACTGCTAATTGGAAGATCAGGGTTCGATTCCCAACACCATGAAGGTGTTGGACTGCTAACTTGAAGATTGTGGATTTAATTCCCAGTTCCATCAAGTTACCACCGCTGGTCCACTGAGCAAAGTCCATAAACCCCAATTGCTCAGTTGTATAAAAAAGTTACTCTGGATAAGGGCATCTGCCAAAGGCTGTAAATGTATATTTTGTATAATACTATGCTAAAATCTGTCGTCTTTAATAGCTAGCATGCTGCGTTTATGGACCTTCGATATTAAGTGTCAGAAGGTTTTAGACACTTTCCTGCAGTGTGATTTCTCCTTAAACAGTACATTTGGACGAGTCATTTGGACAGTACAACATCTAGACAGCTACCATTCAGCAAGAGAATGCGGGTTATTAAACGTGTAAATAAACGTAATGACATAAAACTCTGAATCAGTCTTTTTCAGTAGGTGGCAAATATTTAACCGCCATGGGTCACACACTTTGGCACAAATTTTGTGTTTACACTTTCTCCCTGTTTAGAAAACACCTTACTAGTCTTTTTTTATTAAGTGTTTAAAAAAACAATGTGTGAAGAAAGAAGCAGTATTATTACATACACACACACACACACGCACGCACACACACACACACACTATGTATTTTCTGTCCTTTGTGGCTCAATAATGCTATGCCTGCAAAAATCCATAATCATAAGGTTTAACCTCAGCAACCTAAACTTTTTAAATAAAAGTTGCAGGATTTTTTTTTTTTTAAAAGCAATTTTCCTCAGTGGTTAACACACGCCGATATTTCCTGGGTAAAAGTGGTGAAAATGTGATAATTTATGACATACAGTCCTTGCAGTAAATCATTCAGCTTCATAAGCATTTCTTTTGTAGTCTATAATGAGAAACATTGGATTCTTTGCAGTCCCTTTCCCACCACATGTTTCTCAAGAACCAAAACTTTTGGACAAAGTCATCTTTTTTTCTACATTACCAAACAATAACAAAATTCCGAGATAAAAAATTTGATAAATTGCTCCTATTTGAAGGCAAGGATTTAAAAAAAAAGGCTATAGAAGTTTTCGGTGGCAGTTTTAGTGCAGTGGTCAAGGTGTTGATTTGCTAATTGTAAGATCCAAGGTTTGATTTCCAGCACCAGCAAGTTGGGCCGACTGTTGGGCCCCTGAGCAAGGCCCTTAACCCCTAAATGCTCAGTTGTATAAAAAAGATGCCATAAAAGTAAATGTAACTGTAAATGTCTTATATTAAAAATGTATTAGAATAAAAGATAAATATGATGGAGGACGTATGGTATTCAATCTGAAGTTTCAAATGACAGGTTACGTCAATGGATGTTTTTATCAATTAAACTGCACATGAATTTTTTACAAAATTATTTAAGAATATAGTAAAGTTAAATAAAATATACACTGTATGGACAAGAGGATTTGAGACACTTGACCATCACATCACATCTATATTTGTATTTTAAACATCGTATTCTGGATTTCTTTCCACTTTTACTCCTATAACAACTGCCCCATTTATGGAAAGTAGTGATGGGTCGTTCTTGAACATTTTAAACGAATCTTTAATGTGACACGGGGAAAACGAGTCATCTCGGAGAATGATTCCTTTAGTCGTGCATGTGGTTGTCTTTCAGTCTCAGACTGCATTGGTTAAAGGTGCTGGGTTGCCACGTGATGCACAACCGACTCAAACCCGAAGACTTAAAAGATGACCTCATCAGTTCTCTTTCTGGCTCAGATTGCATTGGTTAAGTGTCACATGATGCATGTCACATGATGCATGAATAACTCAAACCCGGTTGACTTGTGAGATAAGAATGGAGGTGAGATAATCATAGACTGAAGACCCAGATAAACAATGCATTAATCTTTTCTAGTTCCTGTAGCATTACAGTTTAGTATAGTTTGTACTGTAGTACAGGTTTGGGTGATGTAGGAGATGTGTTTGGGAAGTAACACCCAACATTTTAATTATATTTTGCTAAAATAAACAAAATGATTCAAAAAAAGATTTGTTTATTTTGCTGAAGGTCCGATTCTGTAAAGTAAGCCGAACTTCCCATAACTACTGAAAAAGCTTTTGAGTCGATTCTTATATACATAATAATTTAATGAATTAAACCATAGAAAATTAATCAATAAATTATTCATTACATGTCTGTGAGATTGTCTTTGGTATGCAACAGTGATAGACACACACACACACACACACACATGCTGTGACAGATGTGCTCTCATCTAAAGAATTCTGCGTGTATAAAAAATGATTGATTGGTTTTCAAAAATCAATATCTTGATAAAAATTAAATGGGTTTGGAGATGATATTTTAATATTACTTGAGCTGGAAAAAAACATGAGGATATTTTAGAGTCCATAGAATTGAGTACTTGGCCATGCTTTTGCCTGCAAAACAACATCAATTCTTCTAGTTTCACCTCCACACAGTTTTCCATACATCTTGGGGAATCACTGTAGATGTCTTCCCATATAAACCCAGACTCTTTCTCGTTAGGCTTCTCTACCCTGAAAATAGTTTCATGATGATTTATCAAGTTTTAAGTGGTAGTCTAGCGGTTAAGGTGTGAACTGCTAAATAGAAAATCAGGGTTGGATTCCCAGAATCAGCAAGTTGCCACTGCTGGGCCCTTGAGCAAGGCCCTTAACCCCCGAATGCTCAGGTAAATAAATGAAATAAAATATAAGGATGTGTTCCGAATGCTAGAAATGTAAATGTAAATTGTGGAGTTGAATAAAAAAGGGTTGATTTAGATGCCTTCCTGGTGGTACTGCATGATGGATATTAATCAGCCTATATTGAGGACACCATTTTTCTTGACCAAATATCCACTTTATTTGCTTGAATACGGCCCAAAACTTACAGAGAACCGACTCAATGCTTCACTGATGCCTGCAGACATTCATTATTGTACAACCCTCCAGCCTTTTAGCAAACAACCTGCTTCCTACTCCAGCCAAATATTTCCAATTTCCAAATCAATCCAGAACACCTGCAGCCATATTTGTGGATCATGGATCTAATGTTTTTGCGCGTATTTGAGATGTCCACAACTTTTCCAACAAGGTGAAGTTTTCTCGAGACAATAGACTGCTGTACCTGGATTTTACACCTGGACATCTTACGTGGAAGGCAACTAATTTTTATATGTGTCAAAATAGCTTGAACAGCACACCTTAACTTGATTCTTGGATTGCAGATATAACTCCAAACACCTCCAATCTGCCACTACTGCTGGGCCTATAAACAAGGCCTGAATGCTCAGTTAGATGGAAAAATTCCTCTGGATAAAGGTGTCTGCCAGATAGCAGAAATGGAAATGGAAATCTAATGATACAGCAGACTTTTTTCTTTTCCATTAGTGTTAACAAGAGATGCTGGTAATGATGATTTACAGCTGTTGGAATGGAAGTTATAATAGAAACTAATTGTTTCGGTTCTATTAAGAGTAGATACCTCTTGTAAATTTATAAAGTGTTTTTTGGATAAGTTATTAAAATATTTTTTTTTAAAGTGCCTTTCTTTAATAAATAGAGGAATATAAAAAACTTCCTGCCAGATTGCTTTGCTGCAAGAGGATTAAAACCATTCAGGAAGAAGATGCTCTGTTCCGCCTGATTTGGTATGTGATAAATATTTTCTGTAAGATGGCAAAAGAATTCGTCTTCAGTGAAAGAAGGTTTTAATATCATAACTTAACATGCCAGGTTAACATGAGGGCGAAGTTATCTGTGCCACTACATTAGTAAATAGACTAGTACCCCGTAGCACACTCTTGGGGCTACTACAACACAGCTGCCTCAGCAGCAAGCACAGTTAAAAAAAAGCCGAACCAGAAACGATGGGAACTTAGGCAACTTGTGCTGCTGTGGATGTATATATCCATTGAGCACTAAAGTGGGATTATTTGGTAATACATGCATGATTATTCAAGACTTTTCATTTCTTCTTCATCATATTGTCCTATTCAGAATCCCACTGAAGGCTTTTATGAGAGTGGAACTCATCCAGCTGAGTAGTACTTTTAAAAGCATTGGAGGATACACCAGTAAACAATTCCATACATGAATTAAAAACTCACTGTTATGTTTTTTACAAGGTATGTGGTGATCAGGGAACACTCACTGAATGCCACTGAGGTCGAACTGTGGCCAAGGAGCAAAAATAAATGAGCTTCGATAACGTTAGTTAAGTCGGTTAGATATGTGATGTATTGCTACTTGAGTACAAGTAAAAGAACTTAAAAATAATATGACTCAAGTAAGACTAAATAAGTATTTAAAATAGTATTTATACTGAGTTTTAAAGTACTTTAGCGTGTAAAATGTAATTTTAAAGATGTTGATCTTAAATAAGGATTTATGGGATTAGTGGTTTGTACAAAGATAATTAGTGATTGGTCATTGGGAATAATGGTAATGCATGATTGGTTCTGAGACACAGAGATTATCAGTGATTAGTCATTAGGAGTAATGGTAATCCGTGATTGGTCCTCAGGTACAAAGATGATCAGTGATTGGTCATTTGGAATGTTTGTAATCTGTTATTGGCTCTTTGGTACAGAGATAATCGCTGATTAGTCATTGAGAATAATGGTGATCTGTGATTGGTCCTTAGGTACCATGATGACTACTATTTAGTCATTTGAAGTGTTGGTGATCTGAGATTGATCCTTAGGTAAAAGGATAATCATTAGTTAGACATTTGGAATGTTGTTGATCAGTGATTGGTCATTGGGAATAATGGTGTGATCTGTGATTGGTCCTTGATACAAATATGATCAGTAAATAGTCATTAGGAATAATGGTGATCTGTGATTGGACAGTAGGTACAAAAAAAATTAATGATTGGTCATTGTAAAAAATGGTGATTAGTTCTTCATTAGGGACATTAAAATATGCACCCTGAATCTAAACGTTTCTGTAAAGCTTTTTCGTAACATTATCCATTGTTACATTGCTACAACTCTGTTCAACCTCTGGCTTTGGCTTGTTGACCTGAATGTCAGGGTTCAAACCGCCACTCCTGGGGTTTAAGGCAAGGCTGTAGGGTAACTTTATATATGGCACTAATAAACAGTGTGCATTAAAGCCCAAATAAAGGTAAAAAGGGATTAGAAGAAAGTTAAGTGTTTATCTGTAGCTCTGTACGCCACTCTATATTATTCCTTTTGTTGCTGCTTATCCAGTGACCTTTTTAAAAGCTGCAATTTATCGCTTAATTGAAATCTTCTGCCGTGGGTGTTTATCTCTGCTCTTAGTTTCCCTTTAGCTAAGAGTACAAACAAACAATTACCACCCTCCCACCCTACCTACAATAAAAGGCGAGCAACATAAGCATCGGATATTGACCCCTGTACTTATTAGGATTCATAACGAAACTGATTGTCAATTCATTCTGCTAATTAAACATTCATTCATTCATCTTCTATACCTGCTTATTCCCTTGTTTAGGATCACAGGAACCTGGACAGATCACCAGTTCATTACAGAGCCACACACACTTACACTCACTTCTATGGGCAATTTAGAATCACAAATCAATCTAACATACATGTTTTTGGACTGTGGGAGGAAACCGGAGAACCCAGAGTAAACCCACGCAAACACTGGGAGAACATACAAACTCCACACAGAACCGAACCCGGGACCTTCTTGCTGTGAGGCAACAATGCCACTAAGCCGCAGTGCTGCCCCCTAAATTAGACATAAATAACATTTGGCAAGTGTTCTACAAGGGTAGGTGTGAGATTTTAATTTGTACATACTGCAAAATATATGTCACCAGCTTGTGTGACATCATCACCACTTCTCCGATTGCCGAAATAGGAAAACCGACTCACTTCATGAGTGACTTTATTAAAAACACACAGCCACCAAAGCTTTATGAAGCTAATCAATGAACTCCTGACAATAAGACTTTGCTATTTTACGAAATGTTAATTTGCTGCAACCTAATGAGTTTAATTAACCCGAAATAAATCTGTGTAATTAGAAACTCCTCTGATTACTCCGAAGGGAGTCATTTATTTTTGTGTAGAGAGATTTTGGTGCAAGAATTGGTGTGTGTGTGTTTTGTGTTGATGTGTATGTGAGACACCAGAAGGGTTGCTGAGATCCCCACCCTCACTGTTAGATAAGAGATTAAACATGTTTATCAGGCTGCCGTGATGAATCTCAGGAAAGATTGGGTTCGGGTGTTTCGATGAGATGAGCTAAAGCTCTGGATTGCAAAAGAAAAGAAAGAAAGAAAAGGTGGGGGCAGAGAATATAAGAGAGAAAAGGAGAAAAAGAGAGACAGCGGGCATGAAAAAAAATAAAGGGCGGTAGAGAAAGAGAAAATGAATGAGACAGGTCGAGACAGAGAAAGAGAAAAACAGAGGGCAGAAGAGAGAGATAGAGTCAGAAAGAAAAACAGAGACAGGGGAAGAGAGAAACAGAGGGGTGGAAAGAAAGAGAGATAGAAAGAAAAATAAAAAGACAAATACAACAATAGAAAGTGAGAAAGAGGAAACAGGGGAGAGAGATAGAGGGAGAGGAAGAGAATAAAACAGGAAAAGAGAAAAAGAGGGGCAGAAAGAAAGAAAGAGAAAGAAATAAAGAAACAAAGACAGAGAAATAGAGACAGGGCAGGAGAGAGAGATAAAGAAAAAAAGAGAGATTGCAGGAAAGGAAGAGGAGAGGGCGAGAAACCGATATGGAAAAAAAAAGAGAGGAGGAGAGAAAAAAAGAGACAAAGACAAAAAAAGAGCGAGAAAAGAGGATAGATAGAGAGGGAGGGAGAAATAGAAACAGAGGAACAGAGGGGCGGAAAGAAAGAGATAGAGAGATTAAAACATGGCAGGAAAGAGAATGATGGATAGAAAGAGAGGAAAAGAAAGAGAAAAATACAAAAAGGAAAAAAGGGAGGTGGAGAAAGACAGGGGAGGAGAGGGAGAAAAAAGGGACAGAAAGGAAGGAAGAAAAGGGAGACAGGGGGGTGGGAAAAAAGAGAGACAGGGCAGGAAAGAAAGGTGGAAAGAAAGAAAAACTTGGAGAGACAGAATAGAGGAAAAGAAAAAGAGACGGAGGAAAATGGAAAAGAGGAGAGAAAGAGAGACAAATACAAAAAGAGCGAGCAAAAGAGAGAAAGAGCGATTCAACAGCAGAGGTTTTTAAGCATGCAGGCGTCTGTGGGAAATCCACTAAAACCTCCACACATGATGAAATTCAGCACAACAGAACGGCTACTTAAACACAGCAGTGAGCGACAACAGAAGAACTGAGAAAGACGAAGACAGAGAAAGGCGACAGACAGAGAAAGACGACAGGCAGTCCAACATACACAAGAACCGATTCTGAGGGAAAAGTTACACATCTTCTGCTCCGAGTAGGGACAGAATCAGAACCGAGAGAAAAATAATCCTGTTTTTAAAATTAAAGGAAAACAGAAGGAAAGAAGAAGCAGATAGAGAGAAAAGGAGGAGTGGGGAGGAGATAGATGTGGGTGTATTTCACATATCACTAATTAACTGGAGAGACAGAATGACCTTTCCATTCAGACCGCACTGATCAACACACACACACACACACACACCTTGTAAAGACCTTTTATTGACCTTCCATTCCATAATTAATATCAGAGCTGATTAATGCTTTGTCTTCTACTAAATTTAACCCTGACCTCAACCTCTCTGACCTACAGAATACTTTCGCTTATTTTATATATGTAATGGTGTTTTTTAGTTTTTAACAACTTTATATATAAAGAAAAATATATAACCAAATGTTTCACCAGGGTCAAGACTATCGGATGCTTTTATGCTGGGCTGCAATTTAAACCTTTCAGATTAACGAAAGGTCAGGATTGACTGATGGAGCAGTTACAGCTGTAAGATACAGTATATATTATGCTGTGGGTGGTACTGTATGTTCTTATACATGTTTTTTTAATTAAAATTAATGTTTAGGAAAGATTAATTTGATATTTTGGCATGGAAAGGAAAACATTCATATGACAGTGTTTCTGAAATTACCTAAACGAAGTCATAGTTATACGACTACAGTAAAAAAAAAATATTTAAAGTTTTCTTGAAATAAAAGTTTGCGGATGTGGAGGATTTTTTAAAAATTCTACTTTTGGTTAGGATTTAGGACAAAAGTAATGTTTTGTCTTGCAGCGCAGCAGCACTGAGTTATATTCAGTAGACCGACACTGTGGCGGTTAGGAAGAAACTAGAAATAAAATAAGATGAGATACTAAACCATAACCGAAAGCAGAATTTAGAATAAAATAGAATACATCTATTTTATGCAAAACAACTCAAAATATTACTTTATTTTTGTGATTTTGACCTTTTATTTAAAATATTACAACTTTATTCTCGTAATTTTGATATTTTTCCTTGAAATAGTACAATTTTAAAACTTTTTAATCTAAATATTATGATTTTATTCTTGAAATTTTTATGTTTTTCTTAAAATATTATGACTCTCTTCTCAGACTTTTGACTTTTTTTTTAACTTAATTCATATAATTTAAAGGGTTTTGTTTTAATATTATGATATTAGTCTCATAATTTATACTTTTTTCCTTTTTGGAATCTTGGATTTTTAATCTCATAATCAAAGATTTTTTTTTCAATGTTGGACTAAATCACAGTTGTACAAGCTGGAAAATAACTTGAAAAATAAATTATTATAGAAATAAATACATTCATTCATTCATTACTTAAGTGTAACACATCACAGCTTTACCAGTTTGGGTGGGGAAGCGGTGGCGCAGTGGTTACGGTGTTGGACTGATACCAGAAAGACCAGGGTTCAATTCCCAGCGCCACCACCACTGGACCCCTGAGCAAGACCCTTAACCCTCAGTTGTATAAAAAAGATAAATGTAAGTCGCTCTGGATAAGAGCATCTGGTAAATGTAATAAACAGCATGAAATTACTTCAAGACATTGTCTGAGATGACAGTTATTATTATTATTAACATCACAACTGCTGTAAGTTCAATCAAGAGAAGGTTTAAAAGGAGCTTTTTACTGTAAACATTAGTGTTTTATTAGAAACTATAGAAAGAATTAGGACAAAAAGGAACAAATAAGATAAGTAAATACTGTATATTTCCCATGTATGGCTTTGTGTCTACATTAAACAACACCAGTAAGGTAGATAGGTGAGGGACAGAGAGGGGGGGGCTGGAAAGGACCCAAGCCAGAATAGAACCCGGGGTCGCCTGAGCACAACTGCACATGTGGGTGCCAGCGCATTAACCCACTAAACCACAGCGCCAGCCAGGTGATCATTTTATGCAAATTTTATGAAGCCAATCTGAATTCTTTAGTTGTTTCATTTCTGTGTTGAAGTAAATGTCTGAGAGATTATTAATGTTTAAAATATCATATCCAGCTAAGACGTTTAGGGTGAAGGGCATTGATTAGGGGTGTGCAGCTTGGTGGTGCTAGGGATTGAACCTGCAATCTTCCAATCAGCAGTCCAACACCGAAACCCCTTCTAACTGGAAGGTTTATAGTTCTTGTTTCTTGTCTCATGTTTTGCTCATTTTCCATGTTTCATGTTTATAGTATGTTTTTTTATAGTTCCTGCTTTATGTTTATGATTTATGTTTATATATTTATTGTTTCTGTTTATGCTTGGGTTTACTTCCTGTCTAGTCCTTGTCATGTGATCCTTGTGCCTTATATGTTTCTGTCACTGGTTCGTCTAGTGTTTATATACCTTATTGTCGCCTTGTGTCTCCATGCGTCTGTCTTAACTACTGTTTATGTGTAAGTAGGACAAGTCAAGTTATATTATATGATGTGTTTTTTATGGTCATTTTGTGAATAAACTGCACCTTCGGGTTCCACAATACTACTCGCCTTAGTGGAGTCATTACACTAACAGTATCTGCTGAGGGGTTAACATTCAAACATGCAAAATAACATGTGGTCTGTTGTTGTGTGTTTGTCTCAGTAAAGAGGATGTTTAGGAAGGTTATTTTTCCCTGACAGGAAACTAAATACAAATCAATTTGTGACTTATCGAAGAAGTTAAAAATTGCTCTGGAAGGGGTATAAACAACTGAATAAGCCTGAAGCCTCTCATGTTTATTCTCTCAATAGGAATCTAATTTGTTTCCTAGGTTAAAACTCAATTCTTTTGTTCACTGCCAATTTTTTTGTCTGGACAATTATTCCTCAGTGTCTCAAAACTGTTTTCCAATATCACTGTGGCACTGTGTCAGGTGGATGTTTCTCAGATATCAGCGAGAGTGAGGTGCATTTTTTTATTGACACTGATTCAAACTTCTAATCAGAACATACACAGAGTTCGTGCTAAGTACCAAGATTGTACTGTTGGGCCCCTGGGCAAGGCTCTTAACCATGATTGCTTAGTTGTATAAAAGAGATAAATGTAAGTCACTCTGCATAAGGGTGTCTGCCGAATGTAAATGTTTTTTTGTTGTTTTAAGTAGAACCCAAAAAAGTGACGAATTCGACTGGGACATGGGACGTGTCAGTGGTGTTATCGGTAAAGGTAAGTTTATTTTTTTTAACATCCTGATCGTATAATTTTGTGGCTCAGTGGTTAAGTTGTTGGAATGCTAATTGGAAGATTGGGGTTCAATTCCCAGCACCACCAAGTTACCACTGTTGGGCCCCTGAGCAAGGCCCTTAACCCCCAATTGCTTAGTTGTATAAAATAGATAAATGTAAATTACTCTGGAAAGGACGTCTGCTGTGAATGTAAACTGTGATAAAACTGAAAATGTGTAGATTTTAAGTTCTACAGAACTGCAACAACTCCCAACATGACAAACGGCAGAAGCACACACACACACACACACCAACACACACACACACACACACACACCAACACACACACACACACACACTGGCCAAACCGGAGTAAAGCATACATTCTGATTATCTACTGAAAATCACAGAGCTGCTGTTCTTGGCTGGAGAAAATCAAAGAGAGACTCCTGCTAGCAGGTTCCACTACACACAGCCACAGGCCCTATTTTTTTAGCCCTGACTGAACACATACACACACACACACACACACACACACCAGTCTGATTCAATAACACTGGATCCTAAAAATGTTTGCATTTTTGTTTTACGTCTGTGGTTTTCTGCTCATTATCAGCCGATTCTCGAATCTAAAAGCAGCAGACGTCCAGATACGCTTCAGCTCCAAGTGTTACGGATCATCTGACATCTGATAGAGAAGTCTGTTATTTTTCTTCATTTTTATGTTTGGAGAGAGAGAAAAAAAAAGACAGAGAAATTGAATTTCTCACCACAGCAGGCAACATACATTGGCGTGCACACACACACACACACACACACACACACACACACAGTGTACAAATTCCTAACCGTGTACCAGCCATTTAAAGTCAAAAGTATGTACTTTCTTTGTAAAGAAACTAAACTTTGGAGTTTGCAGCAAAAAAATATATTATTGGTACAGACTGTCACACTATGTAACAAGCCAAGAAAGGCGATGCCTAGTTACACACACCAAAATACGTCGGTATTATTCATTATCAAATCAAATCAATAATTTGATTTTGCCATATATAAAATGTCCAACTAAATGGTTAAGGGTTAAAAGTTGTGCTCATGGACCCACATTATGTGGGAAAGTGGCGGAATTATATGGGGAAATGGTGGCTCAGTGGTTAAGGTGCTGGACTAATACCGAAAAGACCAGGGTTCCAGCGCCACCACCGCTGGGCCCCTGAGCAAGGCCCTCAACCCCTAGTTACTCAGTTGTATATAAAAAAATTAGATCATTATATGTCGCTCTGGAACAGAGCATCTGCCAAATTGTGTAAAAAAGCCCTGAGGGTTTATTGTTTTATGAGTCGTTAAGCAACACTGTGGGGAAAAAAATAAATGCTATGCTAAACAGGTGCAAACTGCTCGTTTGAGCCACTACTCTAAAAACTGTTTAGATTAGAATGATGTATTAGCAAGGCGCCACGATACGATACAACACATATCACGATACATGAGTCACGATATATATTGCAATATATACGCAATAAATACGTAATGCAATACTTTGAAAAAAACTAATAGCTAAATAATTTAACAAATACTAAGTCGGAGGCGCCCAAATTTTTTTCCGCCTTGTTTGCTTTTGAGACAATAACCGTATGGGTCAGCGCCAACTACAGGCGGTAGGAGGAAATCGTTTGAGACACACTGAGGGTTTTAATTAAATATGATATTAAACGTAAATCATTTAACGCTAAACATTTGAAACAATATTTATCGATATAAAGGTTAGAATATCGAAACAAAGTATTGCTAAACAAATTATCGCGATGGTCAACTGTATCGATATTTTTACACATAGGATTATAACTGTCATAGGATTGCTGACTGACTATAATGATAACTGACTGTTGTTGTTATTATTATGGAGAAATAATTATAGAGAAGTCTTTCAAAAAAGGCTACATCCATGCTTTCTAAAGAATTTCAACAACAATCATTCTGTCTGGCTGTGTCCTCTCACACCCTGCTATCCCGACTATCAGTCAAACGCTGTTCGTCCTCTTCCCTTTGGTCAGTGCAGAGCTCTTTTCATTCCCCAGTGATCTCTTCATCTCCGTGTCCTAGCATCCCTGGAGTTATGCTATCTGTTTAATCTGGCATGCTTTGTCTTCTTTGCCTTCTTTGCTCTATCTCTAAGCTCCTGTGTTAAATCTGTGTGTAAGTTAGTCTGTGTGTGTGAGAGAGAAAGACAGAGAGATAAAGGAAGCTGTAGTGCATGTGTAATAAAGGTGTAATTACGCTGTAAAACACCATGTAAAGTGCGCTTCTCCTCTTCATCCATATGCATTTGAGAGGAAAGTGAAAAGTCTGCACAAAAACAGACAGTCCTACAGGACCGTAAGTGCGGCCGATTACACATTCTGTTCGACGTCCTTAACTTTAGGCAATTAGCAGCTTCCACTTTTTTTTGCATGTGATTTTGTAAATTAGGCCCATGTGTGGACGGCCGTATAGGCAGCGTTGCCAGGTGCGGCAAAACTGCCAGCGTGTTTATAATTCCAGACTAATTTAAGTACACGTTCAAAGTATTATTAAGGGAAATGATGTCTTTGTCAACTGGGCTGCTTTTGGCATTTGAAAAACCGTATCATTTTTTTTTTTCACTAGGCACAAAAAAACTCAACACAATAAACTGCACTTTTGTGCGATATGCAATTGTCCTAGAAGTTGGACAAGCCAAGTAATTAGAAGACATTTTAAAATGAAGACTTTGGCAGGAAGTGTCTACTTCAATCTGTCCATAGCGGCCCCTTTTTGTTAGTAAAAGCCATCAGCAATCAAATAGCATATTAGCCGCATTAACGCCTTTCACACTGTTTACCCGCTAAAACAAAAGTCTTGATTTAATAAGATGCTTCCTCTGATGAAGCTATGTGTGCGCTATGTGTTTGTACGTGCAGGCAGGTGTAGCCCCCCGCAGAGTAGAAAAAAGACATACGCGTCAAGCATGATAGACAGCTGTCCGTCACTGCTTTCCCAACTCGCTTACGGCCCAACCTACAGCTGCTGGAAAAGTCATAACCATAATCACAATAGCATATCACCATTATCGCCATCAGTAGCAGTATTAGCTCTAGTGTTTTTGTCGCACTGTTTTTCCACTGTGCCCTCGATGCCTCATTAATCCCGTTCGGAACTCTTTATAAAGGTTATTTTTGTGCATCAGCAGATCCAGTCTGTTTGGCTGCTTTTTTTACAAACAAATGCTCATTTTGAGAAAAGCTATGACCCTGTACCGACTACAACAACACAACTAACATTAAAGTTTAAAGCGGAGTCAAAAAAAAATTGTAAATTTGTTAACTTGCCTGTAGGAAGGCGAGAACAAGTGAGTTTCCCATTTGAAAGGTTAGGTTAAGGAGCAGGGTTGCTCAGCAACTGAAAAACAACCCCAAAAAAACAAAAGCTAGGCATGAACTAGACGATGACTAGGACTTTCTTACTGTACATAGAAGGCAGCTCTTGATTAGGTATAAAAACTAAAATTAATTTCTACATCTTTAACAAAATTAGACCATTTGATTGAAGTCTTATGAACATTCACACAACCACATGACTGACCACTGCAACTGCGAACCTAAGGAAAAGTATCCATATCGCTGATCTGGAAAGAAATTAGCTCATACTGTACCAGTTCCACTTTGTGCGTCAAATGGGTTAAAATATCTAACGATGGTTTGTGGCCAATACCAATTCCCAAGCAAAGACCTTTCTGTGTGGAGTTTGCATGATCTTCCTGTGGGTTTACTCCGGGTACTCCGGTTCCTCCGACAGTCCAAAAACATGTATGTTAGGTTGATTGGT
Source organism: Bagarius yarrelli (assembly GCA_005784505.1). Lineage (NCBI taxonomy): Eukaryota > Metazoa > Chordata > Actinopteri > Siluriformes > Sisoridae > Bagarius > Bagarius yarrelli. The sequence continues at coordinate 2,000,433 of VCAZ01000053.1, forward strand.
GCTTCTAAATTGCCCATAGAAAATCAGTGAGTAAGTGTGAGTGTGTGTGGCCCTCTGATGGACTGGCGACCTGTCCAGGGTGTACCTCTCCTGCCTTTTATTTGAAGTTTTCTAGAGGCAGTGTGTGTGGTATGCGAGCTCCACCTAACTATCTCTTCTGTGCTTTGCAAAGCCACACCGTGCTGTGCTCGGTTTTTGAGTAACTACCAAATGTGACTGTAGCTCGATGCTAAACTATCTGAGGAAGTGGTGGCGCAGTGGTTAAGACGTTGGACTGCAAATTGGAGGATCGGGCTTCATTTTCAGCATCACCAAGTCAGCATCACCAAGTCGGGAGTCAGGAGATAAGGGCGTCTGCCAAATGCTGTAAATAAACGTAACAAATTTAGATACATTTTTGCTGGGCAAAAAAACAAACCTTACAAATGTAGACAGACGTAAATCTGTGTCTTTCTTATTGCCTTATCTATCCAAGTCATGAATTTCAGAACAGGTATGCGGCGAGAGCCGGGTGTGTTACCTTTATCACACTGTCAGTATTTAATAAATGAACCAAACTTTAACAAACAAACTGACACTATTTATAATTCATGTCTGCCTCCATCCCGAACGCAATTCACTTACACATCACCAAGCTTTCCCCTGGCATCTCCTATACAGTTCATTTCCTCAGAAGACGACGGGCTCTACAGGGCCCGTTAGCACAAATACAGAAAGACAAAGATTCGGAGTGAACTGCAGTTCCACTCCTCATCCTTCATTTGTTTTTCTGGAATTTAAAAAGAACTTGGCTGTAAAGCTTGTTTACCAGGGCTTGCTGTAGTGCAAATGATATGAGAACATTTGAGAAAGATGCAACATTATGCAGCTATGACACGACCCTATTCTGACCCATACTGCAGCATCTGCTGTATCAAGAATCACACTTTCTGATGTTGTGCCGGTGTAACAGGTGCTTCTTCGGCTGAATGGCAAATAACCAGAATAATTAGACAGATGAAGGGATGTGCTAAAACTGTTGAGTTATAGGTGCTACAGTGTTAGGCAGCATGTATGTTTATTATTATCATTTGCAATAAAATTACCATCCATCCATTCATCCATCCATTCATTTTCTATACCAGCTCATTCCCTAATTTGGGGTCACAGGGTCTTCAGATAAAAATTTATACAACTAAGCAACTGGTTAAGACCCTTGCTCAGGGGTCCGGCAATGGTAACTTGGTTGTGCTGAGAATCAAACCACAATCTTTCAATTAGCAGTCCAACACCTTAACCACTGCGCTACCACTGTCCTGAGTATAGCGTTACTAAAAGTAAACAAAAATATACAAAGTAAAAAGATGGATGCCAAACCCACAAACATCTTCATTTTCTATACCCGCTTATTCCCTAATTTGGGGGGACAGGGATCTGCTGGATCCCTGTGATCCCTTTTAACAGGGATCTGCTGGATCCCTGTGACTTACTCCTACAGGAAATTTAGAATCACCAATTTATCTAACATACATGTTTTTGAACTGTGGAAGAAAACCGGAGAACCCGGAGTAAACCCATGCAAGCACAGGGAGAACATGCAAACTCCACACAGAAAGGCCCGTGTCTGGGAAAGTACAGCTGCCATTTAATAGACACAAGAAAATGGATTTTAGGATTTAGTCCACATAAATACACATTTGTAAGGGCTACAATTTTCACTGTAATGGTCCAGTTTGGCTGCTGCACTTCGATCTGGTGAAACTGGAGACCTCCCTAATAGTTTTTCCGAAACCATGAACAACAGATTAAAGAAGTGGAATCGAGTGTGGCTCCTGCTTGGAGAATACAATAACCTTCATCCACATTGATTCTTTTAGGCATAAAGGAGGACATTTACTAATTTGTCTGGCACATCTATTCAAAGCAACTGACAATTGAGATGGGATTTAGCTAGGCAGGTTAAAAATGGATAAGGATCTTATTTCAGTTTATAACCATGTTAGGCATTGCTAATGTTTGTTCCTCAGAGGAGCCAAAAGCCCAACATAATAACCACCAAGGACTAGCACATTTAGAAAAATGCCTCAGCGTTTGTTTGGATAGAATCATTCCGCTAATTGGAAGACGTCTATTGGTTGGACATACAGAATTTAGGTAGTTTTAAAATAAAACAGAGGGACTGCCAAAAGCTGTAAATGTAACTTTTCTACCTCTGCTCATGCTATATCTCAGAGCAGCTGAACTAACTGCCCCATTGGCAGACATGCGCTCACCCAGGATTGCCTACTGATACTGACACAGGTTTAAATTATAGCAACCCAACACAGATTTCAATGCTGCTGTTGAAGTCAGGGCCAAGGATGAAATCTTAAGCTCCTAATCTCTTCAACAGGCTGAATGGTTTTCTTTTGGACTGCTAATTGGAAGATCAGGGTTTGTTTCTCAGCAAAAAGATGGACAACTCTACTGTATTATCATGGACCAACACTTAGTCCAAATTGTGGCAGCTGTGGTGGGAGGCATTCCTTTCTATTTTGCCATTCGTGAGGCAGTGCACAGCCTCAAACTGTGACACTGTTTCGAAAAGCTCTTGGGCTTGTAACAAGCGAGACAGCTAAAAGAAAAAAATACAATTATGAAGAGAGAGCCACACAGTGTGCGCTACATCTGAGGAAAACAGTCTTTGTGTGCCTGTAGGTGTGTCGGTGTAAGTGTGCATGCCTTCAGCGAGTGGCTAATAATGACTAAGAGATTTACCCCCGGTCGTTCTACTCAACTTACCCCTCCTTTCTCACTCCTTTGGATTTGTCCGCCAATTCTGCTATGGTTATTTGTGAAACTTTAACTCAAACTGTACCATGTTTTATTCATGTTTCTGATTTGTGTGTGTGTGTGTGTGTGTGTGTGTATGTGTGTATGCTAGGGACACTCCAGGTACCAAGAGGAAAGACTGAATGTGTCATTGTAAATACTAGGGAACAACACATTAGCAGCAGAACCTTTAAATATCATGGGTGGCACCCCTATTCCAAAAGTGGTGGGGCAAAATGTTTTAGTCTCCTGTAACTTTAGAACAACATTTTGGCTCATGCAAAGATAGAGAGGGATTACAGGAAAAAAAAAGGGAAAAATATGCCGACTTTGCATCTTTTTTTCACTAAACAAGCCTCATTTTGTCAGTTTATTACTTATTGTAAAATGTAAACATCTCAAATGACATACGATACGGTGGACAACCTCAGTATGTCTGACTGGGAGACTGCAGGTCTGACGTATTAATGGGGAAAGTGGTAGTGCACTGTTTAAGGTGTTGATTTAATTAGAAAGTCAGGGTTTCATTCCCAGCACCACCAAATTTCCACTGTTGGGCCTCTGAGCAAAGCATTTAAAGCCCAATTGCTCAGCTGTAAAAAGACGATAAATGTAAAAGTCGCTCTGGATATGGACTTCTGCCAAAATACTGTAGATGTATCACTTCTTTTGTGTGAAAGCTAGTTTGTGTATCAGACAGAGTTGTCAGAGATTTTTTTCCTATTATAAAGACAAGCATTGTGTAACCTTCTGTCGCAGATCCATTGTATAATGTGAGCACAGCTGCAACTGAATGTTACCCCAGATAGTCGAGCAGTGTGATCTAATCCTTAAACTTACCCAACACATATACAACTTTAAGAACTGACTGTCCACTTGCCTCTTTATATATTTCACCCTCTAACAGCTGCCACTGCAACTTATGTCTGATCAATGTTTATATTCCCTTAATAAACAAAACTACATTCGCATTTCCTTTCAGCACAACTATCCCAACCGAGAGATAGATTTGAATATATCTGAATAATTAGGGTTCGATAAGTAGCTTAAAAACTTTTGTTAACATTAGCATGTACTGCTACAAATCTAGTCTGACATAACAAACTGCATTATTTAACAATGAAAAACGGGCACGCCGAAGACTCCTACTCATGCCTACTGAAGCACTCATTAATGTTTTCTCTATCATTTCAGTCACTAAATCTCCCACATGAATCGGAGACAAACACTCCACCAATAACCCAAAGTGACATTTCCACTTCTCACCTCCAGAAATCACTGGATCTGCTTTCATTTTTAAAACCATGGCCATCCGGTGCCCAGTACAAAATACCGTTTGCTATTCTGCGGAGGAAAATTTTGCCTCTTAAGCTCTTCTCGGGCTTCATTGTTTATTAGAGAAAGAAACCGAGTAAAAGAAAGCATAATTGCCTTTTTCCATTTAGAAAGGCACATTTCAAGTCCTTCATGATGAGCAGGAAATGCTTAGTAGATGTAATGCCGGGGCCTGACAATTTTCACTCAACCCATTGCTCTCCCTCTTATAGAACCGAGTGCCTCCGGCTCTGTTCGAAACCGCATAGTGCACCTGAACAAGAAAGGAACACGACTCAAGGCAGCTTATTAGAGACACCTTGTCTTTAACTCGCTGAAAAGAACTTACCTAAAGGAGAAAGGTGTGCGGTGTGCGATTGTTAGGGTAGGAAGGCTTCAATGGTGCAGCTGCTTGATGAATACCAACTCTTTCCCTGTATCATTGCTAACTGGTAAAACAGTTTTATTTTAGTCTATCAAACACAATTTTCCCTTCAGCATGTTGCCATCATGTTTGTAATCTGACTAAGGACAAGCTGAGAGCAGAGTTTGGTTCCTACGAAATGAGGACGCTTATATCAGATCAATACTGTTTATCATACGAAGCGTGGTTCTGAAATAAAAAGGCCAAGCTACAGGGTTTTTCCAAGAAAAAAAAAATCAATATAAGGTTTAATTTTTTGCCATTCACATCAGATTATAAGTAAAGCTAATTATTACCATATTCTTGCTCTAGCCATGGGAGGCACAGTTTAGTGACTTTCGAGCTGGTACCGAGCCCAAATCAATAGAAAAGATTGCGTCAGGAGGGGCATCTGGCAAAAAAAAAAAAAAAAGGTTGCCAAATTCAAGCATACGTATTTTCTGAATTACAAACATGATCATACATGATTCCCTATAATGGAGAGGTGGTAGCACAGTAGTTAAGGTGTTGGACTGCTAATTGGAATATCGTAGATTCCCAGTACCACCAAGTTACCATTGCTGGGCCCCCGAGCAAAGCCCTTAACACGCAATTGCTCATTTGTATAAAAGAGATAAATGTAAGTCAAATGCTGTAAATGTAAATGTAAATGATCGAGGCATGAATTAACAACCAAAACCTACAGGGTGCCAGTGGATAATGGGTAACTGTTGGTTGAAGGAAGAGAGGAGGTAGACTACATGAAGTTAAGGGGTGAACAGAAAGTGAATGCAGAGGATAGGGCTAGGTGCACAGCCAGACCTTCCGACTGATGAAACAAACCTTGGCCCGCCCAAGAAGACGTATAGCTGACAGCAACCAATGATGTTTCGTTTTACAGGTATGGAAATGTCCCTGCAATGACCACGAATATAAGCAAAAAAATCTTACTTCTTGGATTAGATAACTATGGGTTGTTTCCAAACAGACCGTTTAACAACCTGCCACACATGTCTATTGGAAATCCTGTAAACTTTAACCAATCAAAGGAACAATTCAAAACTCAGAATCGTTAATTCAGCTTAGAACAGCTTAATGTGCCATATACATCAGACCTTCAGATGCAGCAGATGATCCAGATGCTGAGACTAGGTGGATACAGATAAGTTTAATGGAGGCATCTATCTATCATCATGATCTATCTAAAAAAATGTAGTGACTATAGATTTTTGAACAGTAATTAAAAAGACGTGATAGACAGTAATGCAGACAGTAATGTGAACATTTCCCCCAGAGATGCTTTTGAGGAGGATATTTAAATAGATCAGACTGGCACACACTGTCAATTAAAGGCGCATTACACAAAAAGACAGATGATGGAAGAGTGCTTTGATTTGACAAAAGAGCTACAGCTTTTTCTGTTTACAGTGTCTGACATTAAAAGAGAAAGCAGTCAGGCATTACCTACAAAAGCATCTGCCTATCAGTCTTCAACTCCGTTTCAGGCACTTGGGGTATGTGTGTAAGGCAGAGGGCCTCAGAATCAAATTGTCTACAATTCTGTCGGTGATTCTCGTGGAGTTTTTTTTTTTTTCTTTCCATCTAAAACTGCGAGAGAGTTACAGACACAATACTTAAACACGTACTACTATAAAAATACTATTTTTAATAAGATGATGCCCATGTTTTTTTTTTAAAAATCAGATACATAACAAAGGTATTAGTGAATAATTTGCTACCCATTTGGCATCCCTTTCGGGTGACTTTTCTGGTTCCTAACATGTCAAAATGCCATCTTATCAAAACCTCTTTAAAAAGGAATCAGTTGAGTACAGTGGAGCCGATAAGAGAAAGGCTATTTCTCTGGTTCCATGCGGTGCAGATATCCCGCCATGCATGACTGGCTCACCCATAAAGGACTGGCTCCAAATTGGCTGGCGACGTCATTAAATTACTCTGGCAAAAAGGCTGCAGTCTACCTACTTGATTGGCCTTTAATATGGCATCTCATTTTTCTCCTTTCTTTCTTTTTCTCTCTTTCTATCTCTATCTTTGCTTTGCTTACACTCCAAGAAGTGATGACTGACGTTAGTGCTATCTAATCGATTGCCAAAATAAGGACAGTAAGGATATGGGGTAGATTGTTTTGGGGGTTTTTTTGGCAGTAATTATCGCACACTTGTCAACTTCTCACCTCTCGTCTTTTTTAACCCTATCTAACCATCTCTGCACTGATCAGAGTATCAGGGTAGAGTATCCCAAATCTGCACACAAGTACTTATGGCCATATTTACTCAAGTAAGAGTACAAGTAACAATCTGAATAGTTACTCAAGTAAGAATATTATGTTAATTATTATGTTAGTAGTATTAAATTACTACTCGAGTAGTTAGTTACTAGGTACTTTTTGATCTGATTGACACAAAGCAAAAATTGTAAACTGAATTGTAAACTACTTGGTGAGTTTATCACATCCCGTCTCCTACAAAGTCGCTCTGTTAAATTAAAGTAAAGCCAATCTCAGTCCTGTGATGGACATTAACATCACATCATCTGTCAGTTACAATCAAATCTTAAACACACTCAGATGTTTTTCTCTGTCTTTATTTTCTACCTTTTATTAGCGGTTGCTTTAAAACATAATTGCCTCACAGCAAGAAGGACACTGTTTATTCTCGGGCAGGGGTTTTTGTGTATGGAGTTGGTTCTCCCTGTGGTTGCGTGGGTTTACTCCGAGTTCTCCGGTTTCCTCCCACAGTCCAAAAACATGTATGTTAGGTTGATTGGTAATTCAAAATTGCCCATAGGAGTGAGTGTAAGTGTGTGTGTGCCCCTGTGATGGACTGCTGACCTGTCCAGGGTGTACCCCTCCTGCCTTTCGCCCTTTCAGAGACCTCTTTTTCCTTTTTCCTTAAGTCATTACACCACCAAAAACTGCTGGGATTTTTCTCTAAGTTGTGTGAAAAAAAGTGGGGAAGTGGTAGCTAATTGGATGAGCTGCCACCGCTGGGCCCCTGAGCAAGGCATTTAACCCTCAAGTGCTCAGTTAATTATGGGTGTCTGCCGGGGCAGTTCTAGCTTCTTTTATAGGAAGGAGTTAGCCTTTATATGCCAGGTTTAAAACCTAATCTATCCACACTAAGATCCATTTGGCACAGCTTTTACATACATATTGGTAAGAGCACAGAACATAGAAAAATAAATACTTTTATAATCTTTCATAAAAATTAAGGAATGTAGATGTATTGAAATAATAAAAAAACAATAATGTATATTGTAGAATTTTTTTAATTCATTTTAAAGTCACCTTAACTGCCATTATAATTGAATTATGAGCTGATTTTAAATCATTATAAAATCGACCTAATTAACACAGATAAATTCCCAAGTGAAGTTATTTCGTGGGACCACAGTCGAGGTCTTCCTAAAGTGATCTAAGCTGGTTAGACTATCAGTAACAGTAGTAAGGGCTAAAGATATACAATCCTAGAAACGCCCCTGGCATCAGCTAACTGCCAGAAATGTAAACATAAATGTGAACGTTCCAGAATGCATTGCAGCTATAGGATGCAGAGATTCAGCCAATTATAGCTGAGGAATATGTCAGTGCTGAGTACAGATAGAGTGTGGATGAGCTGGTGAGACTACATTAATAAAGCACTGCTGCTTCACCTATTTTCTGTGAGTAAAACAGTCCGTCCTTAGCGAGGAGACGAAGGTTATTGAACTAAAAAATAAACAAAGCACGGAGCATTTATTAAATAAATATATATTCAACTTTATTGTCATTGTGCAAGGTACGTGTACAGAGTCAATGAAATGCATTTTTCGTATATCCCATCTTAGTAAGTTGCGGTCAGAGCACAGGGTCAGCTATGATACAGTGCTGTGTGTTACATCGATGTGCTAAATTAAAAATGTTATTGGTTTTTAAACACCTTTAATTCAATACACCAGACATTCAATTCCAGGTCTGTCTGTACACAGTGCGTGTGTTTACATATCAGCTGTATGTTTCCTCTTTATAGTGACCGTACTTAGCATACGATTCAGCTACATGGATGTGCAGAAGGGATCTGCCGCGTCTTCTGCTCTTAAGCTCGATTACTGAGCAAGTGCAGGCTTTAATTGCTCTTGAAATGCAATTAGTTTTGTTTGGGAAGTTTTAAATTAAAGTTTCACAGGTCATTTGCAAATCTTACTAAAGCAAATCTGTTCTTATGCTTAATCCTAATCACAGAGGTGCAAAAGTGATTTATTTTTAAAATGCTTAACTGTGGCCCCCACATGCGCTGTTCCGGCTCAGGTTCTTTCTGGTCCCAACTCTGTCTCTCTCTCTCTCTCTCTCTCTCTCTCTCTCTTTCTCTCTCTCTAGCTCCCCCATTTCATTTCTGTCCTGTAAGTTTAATAAAGGCTAATTGCCCTAAAAGATTAAAAAAAAACCCCACCAAACTGGTGTAAGCTCCAAACTAGTGTTGTTGTGTTAGAGAAGTTTTAAAGCATGCACAGTGTAATACTATTTTAAAAACAGAACTAATAAACTAATATTGTTTCCCTTCTGTTTCCAGCTGTTGCTTGTCCCCCCCCAGTGCTTAATTGCCAAGTTTGTTTTCTTTGTCTTCCTCGGGTTGCAATGCTAATTGCTACTGCTTAATGCTAAATGCTAACGCTATAGCTTGTGTTGCTAGTTTCTTTGAGTAGTTTCCTTAAGTTTCCAATTCCAGTTCTAGATTGGGATCTTGTTTGTTTCCCTAGTTTGTCCTTTGTGGTCAAAAATAAAGTTCTGTTGCATTGAATCTCTTCGTCCTCCTTTTTAACTCCAGCCCAGAATGTGACAACAATACATTGTAATAATTACATACTCCAGTGTCACCCAGATGAAGATGGGTTCCCCCATAAGTCTGGTTCCTCTCAAGGTTTTTTTTTTTAATCAATTCTCTCAGGGAGTTTTTCCTGGCCATTGTTGCTCACTGAGAATAAATTTTGTTTTTGTTTGTTATTTTGTTAAAATAATTTTAAAAGTTTGTTTCTTATAAAGTTGCAAATAAATTGAATTGAATAGAAAAATCTTTAATTAAATTACAGATTCAAACATATCCATGTGCATCCAGTATGCGTGGGAAAACTGTTGCTTTTCTGCTTTTCTCACCCAAAACGCCTTCCGGTTTCTGTTCCAGCTAACGCTTATCGTACGTGTCCTCATCAAGCTAATATAAGAAGAGTGACAGAAAATGATCTGCTCTAAAAACACCAGGATGGTGCATTGCCACGGATGGATCACAATAGAGTGCAGTTTTCAACAGGATCCCAACATTCATAATTAAACATTCATCAACTTAACACCTAAAATATGTCTCCAAGAACTGAACACGTTTTAGAACCTAAATAAAAAGACAATAGAATAAAAATGGGCCAATAAAACAACCACCCACTCAGTTGATTTATAAAAAGCAGAGCAGTGGGAGGAGGTTTGATGGACTTATTTAGAAATAGTCCACGACCGCCAACATTATATAAATAATCAGAATGAATGCTAATCAAACGTTTTGTACGCAACATCCATTCATTAATTTACTCATTTATTGTGTTTTATTTAAATATTTTTTTAAAATGGTACTGGTTTTAGATATTTGACCAATAAACCAAGCAGTGAAATCAGTTAATCAATCAAATAACAAGCAGCAGACATTTACCAGCGCTAAAGAGAAACAAAACAGATCAATACTAGCAGACAAAAAGGACAAAATGGAAACTGTAAATGAGACTAAGACGAACAAATGAGAAATAATTAAGAGATATAAACTAAAATTGAAAGGTGAAGCCAAAATGGTGCTATACTGACAAACGTTTGTGGTCAGATGACCATCAGATCCATATGTGGTTCCTCTCCAAAATGTTGGAACAATGTTGGAAGCACATAGTCATCTCGAATGTTGTACTACGTTTTTTTTATGCTGGAACAAATTTTGTTCCAGCATGACAATATCCCTGAGTTCCAGTTAGACATGTTGTCTTATGTTTGAAGTGGAACCATGTGAGTGTTCTGCACAAAGCCCTGAACATAACACCACTGAACACTACTGAGGCTAAACTGGAACTCCGACTGCACCACAGACCTTCTCACCTGACGTTAGTGCCTGATCTCATTAAAACCATTGTAGCTGAATGAACAAATATCTCACTTTCGGGTTCCAGATTGTAGTGAAGGTTAATCTAACAGCAAAATAGAGAATAAATCTGGAATAAGATGTTTGAAATCACACATGGTCAGGTGGCAATATAGTATATTTTGGAGGTTCTTGGGGAGTGAATGATAAAGTTTTGAAGCGATAATGAGAAGAAAAAGTGTTATATGGTGAGGAGCCTAAATACGAGGACAACTGGTACAAACAACAGTCTGAATTAAGAACCGAATGTGGATAATAAGGTAAATAAAATAATAAATATCAAATAATTAATAACTAATTAGATTTGCGACTAATTAAAAATATGTGATTGCAATGGGCTAAAACTTTTGGCAGGTTAGTTCTATGTTTTTTATTGTAAACAAAAATATAAACTGTGTTAAAAATGCTAACTTTGACCTTTATTACACACTGTATAATAAAACCCCTAGTCGCAGTCTAGTCTGTGTTTGTGCTCCGAGTATGGAACTGTTTAACGAGACTATCATTTCACCTGAAGGTTTTGATTAATTGTGATGAATCACAGCAGGCCTACTGAGAAACCTGGGGATCCTTTAATTATTTGATGGTCTGTGATTTGTCTTAAAGATTAATCACATTGGCTTTCGGTGACATTTCCCAGCTTTGTTTTTGCCCGTATTTTACAATCCTGCACTGATATTTTCCCACCTTTTTTATTGTCTATGGCTGTTTGTTTTGCCTTTTTATATGTATGAGTGTAAATGTAGACGGGATTTATGCTAAAGGGCCTGTTTAAATGCTAATCTCTGCAATTCTGCCCCATTTGCTTTGATGTATATTGTTCAATAAAAACTGATTTGAAGAAATAACAGGTGTTTTAGGCAGCACGGTGGCTTAGTGGTTAGCAGTGTTGCCTCACAGCAAGAAGGCCTGGGTTCCCCCGGGTCTTCTGTGTGGAGTTTGCATGTTCTCCCTCTGCTTCAGTCCAAAAAACATGTATGTTAGGTTGACTGGTGATTCTAAATTGCCCATAGGAGTGTGTGTGGCCCTGTGATGGACTGGTGACCTGTCCAGGATGTGCATTAAGGTTGAGAGGAGATACATCCCATGATCTCCTCGATGAAGCAATAGTCCTCCTCCGAGTTTAGCAAAGGCATCTCTGAAATAGATCCGTCCTCGAGGTTTAGCACAGTTTGAGTTTAAAGGCTGTGGCTGCCAGGTTGAACTTTTAAATCATGGCACAGACTTACAACCTTGGGGTGAACTGGGTGATCATGGACCACTTTACAACCTTGGTGAACATTAAATTCTGTGCGGAGTGGTAGTGGTAGTGCAGTGGCTAAGGTGTTGAACTGCTAATTGGAAGATCAGGTTTCTGTACCCAGCACCACAAAGTTGCCACTGCTAGGCTACTGAACAAGGTCCTTAATCCGAAATTGCTTAGCTGTCTAAAGGAGATGAATGAAGTCGCTCTGAATAAGGGTGTCTGCCCAATTCTTTAAATGTAAATCTAACTGTCCTTTTCCTAACATGGCACGATCCTGACAGGTGCACCTCTGAGAACAATTCATCTTCTGTAGAGATGATTGAATGCTGCACAAAAATTGTTTTCAACCTCCTAAAATAAAATGTTCACACAACACCCGTGCTAGATGATTGTTGCACTGCTGCGTCTCCCTCCACTGGCTTCCAGTAGCAGTGCATCAGGCATGCAGGCTATTGCCACAATGCTAGGCATAACTAGCACTTGCATACAAAGCCAAAAACCAAGCAACATCATCTTAACTTAAAGCACAAGCACCACTCAAACTGGTCCTGCCAAAAGGAATGTGCCCAAAAAAAAGGAATGTGCTTCTGTAATTAAAACAAACTATCATCAACCCACATAAAAATACTGTACCAACTGAAATATATGAAACAAACTCCAAACAGATAGTCAGCATGGACTCACAGTCCCACAGCTACACGACTGACTGAACACACACGTCTTTAATCAGCCTCACTAATAAACACACATATTATCATTAAGTGGTAGCTCAGTGTTTAAGTTGTTGTTGGTTTAATTTCCAGCACCACTGAGCTGCCACTGCTGGGCCCCTAGATAAGGCCCTTAACCCTTAACTACTAATTTGGATAAAAAAATTGAATTAATATTTTTAACTAATAACTTCCTTTTTTAAAACTTGCCTATCAGTAATTCTGACAGGTTTTTAGGTTCCTGCAAAGGATCTCCACTACGGCAAGTAGTATTGAGAACTCAAAGGTGCAGTTTATTTACAATAGTGCCAAAACAATAAACACAAACTTGACTTGACTTGACGTAAATTATCTTAGCATAGCTTAGCTTAGCTTATCTTAGCGCACTAGCACAAACATAAACCAAAACAACAAACATGAACTTGGCTATAATAACTTCAATTGGCTTGACATACTTACACTAACGACAGCAGAACAGGGACAACCTAAAATCCTCGAAAAAGACTATAAATACACAAAACTGACCAATGGGAACACGACACATAGACAAGAGGATCACATGACAAAGGAGCACATGAGAAGGACAAACAGGAAGTAAACAAGGGCATGAACAATAAAAATGAACATAACCATGAAACATGGACATAAACATAAAACAAGATGGAACATAAAACATGAAAAATGAAATATAAACTCTAACCTTACAGTTCCTCTATATTGTTTTTTAATTTTTTTTTTTTTATTTGTACTGTCTTTATTTCTTGGAAACTTTTTATACACAAGTTCTTTAAGAAAAAATGAGAATTCTTAATCGGTATTTTGCAGTCTAAGCATTTATTCAATCTTAAAAAAGATTAAAAATAAGACATTCGTAAATCTTTTTGATCCCTGTAAAAAAATCTCCTTGACCCTTGTGTGTATGACACTCAGGCTGAAAATCCATCAGACAGAAGAGGAGAGACGAACCGCCCCACTTCAATCAGTTACAGCAGAAATCCAGCATGTCGAAGCATCACGTTAATCACGTTATTGATGCTAGCTTCTAAATTCATTAAAACTCCGGCACGTAGCTTATGAGCTTATGAGTAAACGTCTCAAATGTAAACAAATCTATAAAAACTATTTGAGGACTGGGATAAAAGCCTGTCTTAAAGTGTACAGCAACAGAAGTCACTATTTCACCTTGTATCTCATTATTTTGACATATTTTGTCTGTCCTTATCTTGTTTTTTTTGACTGAATGAATGGATTACACATCATTGCATGATTATATGTCCACTGAATCTGTCTTACTGTCTGTGCAACAGCGTGTGGAGGAGTAATAATGATTAATTGTCTAATAAATCACATACAATCGTATAAAATCCTACACTGTGAAACGAAGAGCCGCTATGATTTAAGTGGAACGTTAAGAATACGAAAGACTACTTGCAAGCTGAAATGAAGTTGGAGGTTGAGTTTAGTCATGTTTTTAAGGCAGCAGGTGAACTTTGGGTTCAAAGTCTA